>PVHY01003632.1:0-105002 GCA_004024945.1 Uropsilus gracilis | reverse complement strand
AAAAAAAAAAAAAAAAAAAAAAAAAAAAAAAAAAAAAAAAAAAAGAAGGAAAACAAATAGATGGGACTACATCAAACTAAAAGCTTCTGTACAGCAAAAGAGACAACAGAAAAAACTAAAAGATGCCCAACTGAATGGGAAAAAAATTTGCCCTCCACATGAGCAACAAGGGTTTAATAACGAAGATCCACAAGGAACTCATACTACTAAACAAAAGCAAAATAAAAAGCCCAATCAAAAAATGGGGAGAAGAACTAAAAAGACACTTCTCCAAAGAGGAAATACAAATGCCAAAAAGCACATGAAAAACTGCTCAACATCACTAGTAATAAGGGAAATGCAAATCAAAGCCACAATGAGATACCACTATACATCAGTAAGAATAGCCCACATTCAAAGAACGGGCAACAAGAATTGCTGGCGAGGATGTGGAGAGAAAGGAACACTACTACACTGCTGGTGGGACTGTAACTAGTCCAACCACCATGGAAAGCTGTGTGGAGGACCCTTAAGTTAATGAAAATGGAATTACCATTTGACCCAGCAATTGCTCTCTTGGGAATCTACCCAAAAGAGACCTCAATGTGGGTACAAAGGGACACCTGTGCTCGGATGTTTATTGCAGCACAATTTATAATTGCAAGGACATGGAAGCAACCTAAATGCCCCAAAACAGATGACTGGATGAAAAAATGTGGTATATATACACAATGGAATATTACTCATCAATTAAAAATGACAAATTCGATGATTTTATGACAACATGGATGTACTTAGAAGAAATCATACTAGCAGAAACAAGTCAAAAAGAAAAAGACAGAAACCAAATGGTTTCACTAATATATGGGATATAGTGAAAAAACAAACAAAAGCCTTGAGAAAAGTCAAAACAAGCTAAGCACCAAACTGAAGCACACAATTTTGAACAGGAGGGAAATGAGGGGGGGAATGGGGGGGAGGGTGTGTGTGTCGGATAAATACCTCGGATTACAATGTTGTGAAACATATATATAAAAAAAATAAAATAAAATAAAACATCAGGCAGAATAACATCTAATGTCAGTTCCCCACACCCTCGCTCCTGCAAGATGAGGTGATAGTGCCAGAGGTTTATCGTAAGTACATTGCTCCACGGGAGAGGAGCCTCCCCAGTCAGGAGACTTTTATGGAGCTGCTAGCACAGCTGCCTGTCTTCCCCTTTGGAAATAAAGTTTACTCATTAACTTAGAATGTTAAAGTAAATCTCTCCAGGGAGGAAAGAAGAACAATAAATCCTTACTGTCCCTTCCAGAGGAATACATTATTTCTAACTTCCATGGAAGCTAATGTTTGGTCTGCAAACATGTCCTTTGCTTACAAGGTTCTGACCTTATAGGAATATCAGAAATCAGTGGAAAATTGTCTAGTAACTGAGATGACATTCTGGAATGTCATTCTTAATAGAAGGCAATAACTTCCACAGATTAATGGGATTTAATATTGCTACTTAATAATAATAATCAGAAACCCAGAAGTTTTTAACCACTGCATAAAATAAGACATCAAGTTTTCCATTCAAGGTTCTTTACACAAAAGATTTTGTTCTATTTCTTTGTCAGCTGATTTCATAGCCTGCAGGACTTTGGGAACCTGAAGAGAGGAAGCAGAAGGGAAATCAAGTTTGAGACACACAATGGATATTCAGTTAATGACTGTTTACCATAAAGGCACTTGAATGTCTGGTGGGAATGCTCTCCCTGGTTTATAGATGTCACCTTGTTGTTGTATTGCACATGGGGGTGTGGGTGTGTGTGTGTGGGGAGAGAGAAAGAGAGAGAGAGAGAGAGAGAGAGAGAGAGAGAGAGAGAGAGAGAGAGAGAGAGAGAGAGAAAACTTATCTTTTCCTCTTTCTGTAAGAACGTTAATTGTATCACAAGAATTCAAGTTTTATGACCCCAGTCAAAGCTATTCAGTTCTCAAAAGCTCAATTTCTAAATACCATCTAATTGGGCATGACAGCTGCTACTAATTTGAGGGGACATGAGAATTTAGTCCATAGCACTTAGTCTTTGAACAACAGCAGCTTTTTATGTAAATTTTTTGGTAAATTTTTCAAAAAACTTTGTAAATTTTTTTTGTAAATTGTTTTTCACTCAGATCAGACTATTTACATTTTTTTTTTTAGTTTTGTTTTTAGAAACTAGGTCTTGCTATGTTGCCTGCGGTACCCCGGACTCAAGTGATCCCCAGCCTCAGCCTCCCAAGTAACTGGGATTAAAGGCGCCCACCACCACACCCAGCTATTTTTTTGAGACTAGGTCTCCCTATGTTGCCCTGGGCAGGTCCTGAACCCTCAAACTCAAGCGATTCCCGTCCTACCCTGGGATTAAAGGCACATGCCACCACATCCAGCTCAGACTAGTCACATTTGATATAAAAATAATTTTCAACATTAGAGTACCTGGAAAGGAAAATCTAGTTAATTTCCTTGATTTAACACTATCAGGTCAGAAATTATTGAATGAAATAATGCGATTAGGAGCTACTTTTGAATGATTACAGTTTGTTTTTATTTACGTACCAGACAAGAAGATGAGGCAGCATCTCATCTGCTTGTGTTTATTTGTGAAAGAAGAGTATTTTTAGTTATATTTAGTTCAAGATAATTATGAACATGCAAAGAATTAAAAAAAATTGCCAAACTAGGGAAGTCAATAAGTTTTTATTTAACTGTTTTTGTACAAAATAGATTATTTTCTTAATTGTTAAAATTATGTTGATTTGTTTTTACTGCTTAAATTTTACTTTTTACTATTGGTAAAATTACCTGTGTATTTTGGATTGTTCCCAAATATGTCATATTCTTTTCCTATTAAAATCTAACAACTTTTCATTTAATGGCAAGGTTGTCAGATGTTAATTAAAATAACTAAAGGGGAAATGAATTTATCAGCTTGTGCAATCTCTATAGTCTCCTTCTGTCCAAGTGAATGGGAGATATTCCTATTTCTAGATTATTCTTTTTCTATTTTTCCCTGACATAGGTTATTTCAAGCACTAAAATTGCCCTGTCTGTTTTGAACATCATTTCGATGTGGTGACATTAACAATAGGAAAGAGGAAAAAGACCCAAATTACAATGAGGACTAGAGTTTGTTATAAAAAAGGCTTTCTGTTCTATTTTAGAAAAAAAAATATGCTCATTCAGATCCAAAAGAAGATATATGAAATTTCTGGACAAGCTAGTAATTTTGATGCTTCATTATCAAATGAATGCTCAAATGCTCAGTTATTTCTTCAGCCATTTTCTTTTTTTAAATAAAAGACTTAAAAAATCTTTTTTAATAAAAGATTTTAAAAAAGGTGGAGAAAAAGGCCCCCTAGTGGCACCCCTCTTCAAGTCTTCTGTTACTCTGCTCTAGCCTCAAACTGGCTCTCTTAACTCAGCGAAACACAAGCCATGTCAATCATGGGACTTTAGTTTCCAAAAAAAGGATGTTTGATTTTAGAACTCACTGGATTGTGCCACTACTATGTGGAATATCAAGTAACTAAATTAACAGTCAAATAAGACAAGCTGAAAAACTAACCCTTGATAAGCTTACTACAGAACTGTAGTAGCAGGTGGGGAAGAGGTAGGGAAGGGGTAAGAACAAGGAGGACAGGAAGCACAATAAATGGTTATTAGTGATGGAATATACACTATGATGTATAACCTGATGGGTATTATAAGTACCCATCAGGTACTTATAAGTAATATCCCATAAGTATTAAAACTTAATAAAAAAATAATAAAGATCTCAGAATTCACCAAAGCCACTTCATATATTCTTCCCATTGCAAACAGGATTCTGGTAAGTAGGGTTTTCTTCATCTTGTTACATTTTTAGTATCTTGTATTCAATATGCAATGCCATGCAGAGGCCAACTTGGTACTGCAGCTGTGGCTGCAATCACTTAGTCAAGAAATTCAGGTAACTGGAATTCTGAATCCTTATTACAATAGTCCTCCAGTGGTTCACTCAGTTCTGCAGACCAATGCCATGCACCTCCTTTTCCAGTGTGTGCCCTGTCGCCAAAGTGGGCATGTGCCCTTTAGTCAAGAACAGCAGACTGGTTCCGTAGAGCAGCTAGCTCTTCCTCTTGTGGGTTGTACTGCCTCCTATCTCTCGAAATAGAGCTTAATTACAAATTTTCCATCGTATTGTTGCTCTTCATGAATACCATGGTCATCTGTTTTTTTCTCAGGGGTTGACTTTGTTTTGTTGGAATTGGTTGTGAGAACATGGAGGAGGCAAGTGGAGTCTTCACTAAGTTGCATTCTTACTGGATTCTATTCAAGAAATTCATAGAAAGCACAAAGCCTGTGCCACACATGGTGACAAGGGGTTGAGTGTAGCCATCCTGAAGAGAGCTAGACCTCAGCAAGGGAGGCAGAAAGTGGAGAGGGCACAGACCTCAGGCCTGTTTAACCCTGTGTTGTCATGGGAGCGAATGCCCTGTATGAAGAGAGCAGGAACAAGCTTCTTCAAAACTAAGAATTTGCCAGATTAAGAGTGTTTGTGTTTGTGTTAGAGTCTGGCAAGGGTAACACTGGTCCAGGAAGAGAAATTAGTTTGAATGAGCAGAGGTAAGAGAGAACCTGGAGAGAGAGTATGCCAGGAACTGAAAAAGTTCAGTGGGACTTAGGCAGTGGAAGAAGTGAGAGAAAAGCGTTTTATAGGGCCAGGTCACAAAGGAAGCTATGTATCAGGTTAAGGGGTAGGATGTCTCCAAGAACAGTGAGACATCCCTGAAAGACTTGAAGCCCAGAAGTTTCTTGAAAGACTTGCACTTTTGAAGGGTTACTCTTGTTGAAGACTACGAATAAGGGAATGTGAAGGGCACAGGCATGGAAATCTCTGGTGGCTGTCTTAGGTCTGTTCTTCATCTCCTCAGGAATCTGTCTTGAAGATGAGGATTTTTTATATAAATGGTTGATGAAAGCAGTGCTGCCTGGAGAGATGTTTGAGGAAGAGGGGGAAGGAAGACAGGGAAGTGGAGCAAGCAACTGTGGATGTAGAGTCCTGAGCACAGCCTGATTCCAGTGGGAGACTCTGTGAACAAGTTGTGTTTCAGTGAATGACCAGCCTCCATGGGATTGAGCAGGGTTTTCATGTTCCTGGCAACCAGTCATTAGCATGGACTCTGCCTCCTTGCCCCCCTGCCCCCACATGTGAACTCTCAGGCCTACTAGCTCTCTCCATCTGTGGGTAGTACAGCTCTAGTAGATGGAGGACAGTCTTCTGAAGGTAACTCTCAAGTGTACCAGCATCAATTGTATCTCTAGAGAGGAAATTTAAGGAATCCAGAATTCAGGAGAGCTAGCAAGAGTGAGAACAAGAGAATGAAAAGAATGATGATTCTGGTAGAGGGGAAAGATTGAAAAGATGTGAAAGGAAATGTAGGAGACAGAATAGAGGGTTTGTTTTAGCAATTTAATAGGTTATGCATTTTAAATGCATTGATTATTAGATGCTCTTATCTAAATGGTGATAAGATAATGGAATAAAAATAAACATCTGATACTTTGTGCTCAAATAAAATCATATTTATGATAAAAAGATTTCTAAAGAGAACAGAGAATCTGAAACTTCTTTATACAATTCAAAATAATACTGGTAACGCTTGCCAGGTTTTAGAGGGGGATATATAGGTTAGATATAAATACTGATTCAAAGAAAAGGAGAAAACCAAGTATGTAAACCTTCCCTGAGAGCAAACCAGTGCTAAAGAGATCAATGGAAATTGCTGTTTCCCTACTGATTTCATATGTATCTTAATCATGTTGCTGTTTTGATGAACCCTAAACCCTAGATTCTGTCTGCTTGCCCAGCAGGATTTAAAGGATAGAGCTGCACATCTCTCACAATGCTTTTGACTAATATCTCAGAGTTAATTTAATATAAGGAAGACAGCATATTAATTTTTCTGAAAGGCTGTTTGGTTGGTTGCCCTTGAAAAAAGCAAATTGATGAATCAAGAAATTAGGTTCATTAGCCAATATTAAAATTCTGCTATCTCACTGAAATATTTTGTTGGCTTTCAAGTTGATTTCACTAATGGAGAGACTGGCTACAAAAACATGTAGGAAAACACAGTGTACTTACATAATTAAATAATTTCCTCCAAATTTCCTTGGAGAAATGCATGTCTGGAAAATGGAATTTTTATTTAACATTCTCAAAATAACACTTGAATAACTCAGAAAATGGGTTTGTCAAAGAGCCCTTTGCCTAATGTGTATTTCACAAAAATGGGCAGCATTAGCATTCTGAGAAGATGTTCTGTGTCTTTAGGAACCTGTAACATTTCTTTAGAAAAAGGAAATCAAGTTCCAGGAGGATTTAGAACAGTCTTCAGATAGGAAGGAGGAAGTTCATGGTGCCCAGTAAGTAGACCTGCAACCTTGTATAAAACTGGATTTTTCACTTCTTACATTCAGACATAGTGCATTTCTCTTAGCCTTAACTTCATTTTGGGGACAAAAAGTCCTAATACAATCTACCAGTGATGTTCCTTACCAACAGGAAGACCCCCTCTGGTCATGACACATGGGGCTGTTGCTTCCTCTTCTGTGGGGTCTTCACAGACCCTGAGGACTGGTTAGGTCTATTTGATAGTGCCTGGGTGAAACCACTGCGGTATCATTTTCCTGAGCCAGCAAGTTGACTGATGGCTTGATGGGTTGGATGCCCACTGGAGTCAGTTCTGTGGTGGGTGAGAAGTGAGGAGAAAATCATTAAGGACCATTGGAGTTTACAGCACAGTTTTTTCCTCCAGCCAGTGTTCTGGCTCTTTATGACTTATTTAGAGCAGATCCATGAAGTCACACAATTGCTTTAGTTTGTGAACAAAAATAAAGTCTTTCTGCACTATAAAAAAAATAACTGATAGTGCAGTAAAATTTTCAACTATCAATGATTTTGTTTACTAGTCACCAAAGAGTGGAAACAATTAAATAACTGATTGCTAGTGTGTCCATCATCAAATGTTCAAGGTATACCACTAATTAGGCTAATTTATACTAATTGTAAAGGCAGTTGTACCTTAAGTTTGCAGATAGCAACTCTATTAAAAAAAAAAAAACTATGATCACTTACAAAAGAACAAACTATATATTTTTTGCCAGCTACTTGTTCCATTTCCCTTAATTATCAGATGACAAAATTTCCTCATTTCCTTTAAGTCCTTTACTCAACCAACCCTTATCTTGATGATCAGGACTGTTGCCAACTCAGATCATCATCACCATATATGACCTCCTTCTCTTTCCTGCCCTTGTACTACATTTTCCCTCTACATTCTTTGGTCCTTCTTTTCCTCCAGACTCAAAAGGAATTATTCTGCCCTTTGCAGCCCATTTATGCATTATGACCCCATCTCCTTTAAGATTGGAGAGGATATAGTGAGAATATATTTAGCTTCTAGAACCAATGATGGACTTACCCAGATTGAAAGGGTTGCAAAACAAGCTATTATAACACAATAGCATACCAGCAAAGGAATGAGAAATAAGGTAATAACTAGTAGAAATTTTAATATGGGCTTAAATAAAAGTATACAAATCACTGCACGGCAATATAGGTGAAACTAGAGGATTACATTATTCATTTTTATGATGAGTTATTTTGGGCAACAATCGGTATGTATGCCTCTTTCTGGGGTCCATGCCAAATGACTATGACCTCAGCTGATCAGAGTTCTCTAATTAGTGAGATGGTCCTACTTCCATCTCTAAATGTTCTCATCATCAAAGGGAATATTCCAAATACAATGCTGCCACATCATTTCCATTAAATTCTGTAAACTTAAAAAAATAATTTAAAGAATACTGTAAACTGATGAACTCTTTCACTGTAAGGAAGAATTTTCTCTAAATAAATCAGCATTGAATGTTCTCTACGTGGACAGTATTGGAGATATTCAGAATATTCTGCATTTCTGGTCAGTATGTAACCCTTTTTGTGCCATTTTTCTCCCCACCGTGTATTATATTTTCCATGCTTATGAGGTATTTTTTGATGTATTTAATTGAGATGTTTCCTGATAACATGGAAAGACAGCTGGGGTCTATAAACTTACTAACTGCTAGATTTCCTCAAGGTTTAGTAGAACATGTCTTTTTCTCATCTAAACAGCTTGCTTGGTTTCTCATTCACACCCACCAACTCTCACTATAAGCTGTTTGTCCACAGATTTTTATATCTAGCCTGCAACCTCTTATTTGTTTGTTGCAAACTCTTTACTTGTTTGTTGACTGGATAAGTAAAAAATTAGTTACATGTTGCTAAAAAAAAATAGTTACCACTTTGGGGGAAACAGGAAGACAAACAACACATATTCTACCCACATTCCATGTACTCAAAACACTAGGACTTAGCTCTGAAGTTATACAATTTGAGGTTTTACTTTGAGGTTTTTACTCCATACTCAAAAATATTTTGCTCCAAAGTTGCATTTGGTCTTTCATTGCATATTTGATGTAGTATTGTATCACAATGGAGCCTTTTCTGTTGTGGAATAAAGTAGTGTTATTGTGGGTTTAGATTTACCTTTACCCTGGCAATATTTTTTCTAATAAGTTATCCCCAACTTATGAATGCATATAAATGTTTTAAATATTCTAAATGAAGACTTTATCTAGATTAAGAAAGGTAAGGTAATGAGCAGATGCTCAGTGAATTCATTAGTCCGGTCCTGAACTCTTTTTCTTGCTTGGAAAATGTCCACTATATGGTGGCATAGTTTACCTGAAATAAGTCACTACAGCATTATAGAGACCACACATTGTGAGCTTTAGAAGCTTTCTTCTAAGATGTATATTTATTAGTGTATTTGTAGGTTGCAGGTTTTTTTGTTTTTTCATAGCTTCTATATGGGCTCAGGAACCAAGTGATGAACAGACCATCACTATTTTTTCCTAATCAATCATTTGGAAAAACAAGGTACATTCTTTCCCTATGACTCTAGGAACTGCTGGTTTAGGTACTTTAGCACTAGAAATAACCGCTTCTAAACAAAAATGCTTTCCTTGAGTTGTAAACTGAGGCTGCCATCTGGCAACTTTAGACTTCTATGGCTTCAATGTGAGCAGGTCAAAGTCGGTTACAGTGTTGGATTTGATGGTTGATACTGTCAAGGAGAGGCAGATCAGCTATTTTACAATGGGATAGGGAGGAATGAACATGATTCATTCATTCTTTCTTTTATTTATTTTTCATTTTCATACAACATTGGTCATATTTGTATAGTTATTATTCCCCTTATGACCCTTCCTATATCTCACCCTCTCCCCCACTCCCCCAGTTACTCCAACTCCTCTCTTGCTGTAAGTTATTGGATGATGGTTAGCACACTGGTCTCTTTTTTCTGGAAAGGAGTGAGCATTGTGTTTGGAGTATTCCCTTTGATGATGAGAACGATTAGAGATGGAAGTTAAGACCATCTCACTAATGAAGCACTCTGATCACCTAAGGCCATAGTCATTGGAATGAGACCCCAGGAAGGAGGCATTTATATATTAGTTGTTGCCCAAAATAACTCATTGTAAAAGAGATATTGTAATCCTATAGTTTCACTCATATTTCCTTGCAGTGATTTGCATATATTTACTTATGCCCATATTAAAATTTATACTAGTTATCACCTTATTTTTCATTCCTTTGCTTGTATGCTATTGTGCTATAATAGCATGCTTTACAACCATCTCAGTCTGGCTGGGTTCATCATTGGTCTAACAGCGAAAGAATGTCGGAGCCCTTACAATTATCTTCATAGAATGTAAATCATGAACAGGGAAAATAGAAGCAGCAAAGAAACAGTCACTTGATTTTCTCTCTTGAGCTCTAATTCTCCTTTGTGGTCACCTCTTTGTGTTCCTCCCCTGGTGTTTTCTCCCAAGGTGATATAGCCCTTTCATTCCCTCCTAGGCCCAGATGCACACACCCACTGGGCCAGGTGTATACAATCATGGGGAGAGAAAAACATCACAGGTGCTGGTCATAGCGGCTAATGGCAGGAAAAGCCTGACCAACTAGTTTACCCGATCTAGCCATCTAAAAGTTTAACTATTCAGTTGAGTCCAAAGGAGACTATGGAGACAGGATCACTAAGTAACCAGAAGAATTAACATTTACCTAGAGATGCAAAACCAGAACTATATGCAGTAAATAATAAGATCTTGTTTTCTCTCTCTGGGAACAGTACGTTTTTAGAAATGGGAATAAATGCATTGTACAACCTCAGAGTAATTTTTGTAAATTTTGCAAAGTGAGGTAGACGAGGGAGGACATCTGTACTTTCTCTTTGCTACTCAGCTTCCCAGCCCCTGCTTGTAGGGGTGGGATGTGCCCATTTTATGAGTCTAATAGGAGGCAGAGTCTCCTGCTGAGAACTGGAGGAGACTTGATGCTTAATCACACAGCACTTACTGGCAGCAGAGAAGCAAGTACCTGACTTGCCAACCACACTTGCTTGGTCTGGATTTGAGTCATGGTCAGGATGAAAAGGAGCTACCACCAGGGAAGAATACATTTTGTGATCAAGTAGGAGCCAATTTTCAGAGGCAGTCAATTTTCATAGCTGTCAGTGTTTTGGTGGCAGGGAAAGTGCTACCTTTTAGGCTGGATCTATGTCACCAAATGTCATGACCACTCCCTGCCTGCCCTTGCTGTTTCAGTTCAGTTCTCTAAACCTCATGGCAATTCTGCATGCTAACAAGTATTTTTTAAACAAATTACTTTTTCTGTTTACATCATCCACAGTCACTTTCTGTTTTTTCCAACCAAGAAGCTTGAGTGATGTACTGAGAACACCCACAGCTCTGAGAGCTGAGCATTCTGAATCCACAAGCATGTGGGACACAGGTCATGTTTCCAAAGGAACCCTCGAACCCAACTCACTAAAAAGCCTCTAGAAAAGCCAGTGGGTTCACAAAAGCAGTATCTCTGTACAGCTGTTTATTTTCAGTCGTTGGAAAAGTGAGGTTAATTCTGTGGTCTTGCTGACCACATGATTCAGTGATGGTTTCAATCTTCTGAGTCAGAGGAAAACCTCAGGTAGACTGGAAAGGTCTGGTATTTTCAACCTGATGTTGGAATAGGAATTTGATCTGTAAATTCTGCTCACTGGCCTCAAAATTCTGAAAAAACACCATAAACCTTAAATAAATGAGTGAACCAAGATGGGGGCAAATAGGAGGAAGTGGGATTCCAAAATACATGGTACAAATGATCAAAGGCTGAGCAGTTTTTTTTTTAATACCTTAAAGTGGAAGTAAATCAACAGAGCATTTTTATATGAAAAGGAATAAAAAGTAAGTTTCCAAATTAGCAAAAATGGATGAATCCTTTTCTGTGCTGCTTATGAGCTCACTAGCTAATCACAAGACTTGGCTAAAATAAGCAATTTGAATTATCTGGTTGTTTATTGGGAAAAAGTAGAACATGCTTATCTATTTTTTAATATGAAAAATATGTGGGCATTCAGGATTCTCATGAATAGGGGAGAACGATTAAGGATGTAACCATGGAAAGCAAATCAGCTAATAGAGGTGAACAATGGAGAATGTTTGTGATCTTAGGAAAACTAATGAAAATAACTAGATCAAGTTGAATGAAGAGAGTGCCAGTTCAAGCATTGAGGAGAAAATTCTGTGGCAAGGCCAGAGAGGAAAAAAACCCTAAATTTAAAAATATACATGCAGATGTATTGTGATGTTCTATGTAAAAGTACAGCAGTACAAAAGTACTGAGGAAAATTCGTTTTTGGTTATTGAACTGCAAAAAGTAATTATGTGAAAATAAGGATTCCTTTTTGAGGATGAGCATAAAATCTTACTACTAGTTAATAATCATTTATAGTTACAAGGACTCAGGTTGTGGTATAGCTGAGTGAGCAAAGGTTTGAAATTAGCCAGGCTGACAAAGACACACAGACTGGGTGGTTTAAATAACAAATTAAGTTTGTTACAAACAAATCTCATTTGTTCTGGGCTCAGGAAATTTGAGATTAATGTGAAGCTAAGTTGGTTCCTTTAGGGAACCCCAGGGAAATGACCGCTTAAAAACTTGTCTTCTTGGTTTGTGACTGTCTTCTCTCTGTGATCACATCGTTTCCCCCTCTCATGCCTGTGCGCAAATTTCCTCCTTTTGTAATTACATAGAGAATGGATTAGGAACCCCTCTAAGAATCTTAATTATCTTAATTTAATTACCCTTATAAAGACACAGTTATGATCTGAGGTAGGGCATTAGGACTTCAACATTGAAATTTTGGAGGAGACACTACTGAGCATATTACAGTCACTTTTACTTGCAAAATCAATTCTAAGATGCCATCCTTATCTTTAAAATACAAGTAAAAGATTGTCCTAAAATGAGAGGCAAGTTGCCCACAGCTTACTTCCACAGAGTAAGAATTAAAAATTAATTTAAAAAGTTCTGCAAATACTTTGCTATTGTGATAAAGTATAGCAGAAGTATAAAGAGGGAAACCCTCAAACATTTAAAAATTCTATTCCTCTAGCTCTGTCAGTGAGTTCAGAAGTATCCCAGCAGTCCATAGAACTTTTCCATCACAATTGAGGGTGTTTTTAAAATGTCAGTTCTTTTTCTCTTTCCTGACCGATTCAGGAGATGAATTTTCTCAGCTACGAAATTAGGCATTTGACTAGAGAAAAGAGTCTGACTTCTTGATCTGTTTCAGGTGAACCATCAAACAAAAATAAAAGGAACAGTTGAGTTAGAGTATACTAATTCTTTTCAGATAACTCCCAACCTACGTTTTTCTAGTAAGTTTTAGACCTGAGGGTTCTGGTGCAGCCTCAGAGGGCAGAGAGAGTGGTGGTGAAGCTGAGAGAAGTCAGCAGAGGGCAGCAGCATGCCAGGCAGCTGGATCTGCAGAGAGCTTCTGCTATTCAGGACATGTGGGAGCCATCTTGGCAGGTGGGTTTTCCTTAGGGTAGATGTTCTCAGCTTTAGCTGCAACTTAAAACCACTGGGAGGAAATTTAAAACTCCTCATATCCTAAAGTCTAGACAAAACAGTTAAATCAGAATTTCTGGGACTGGGAATTAAGCAAAAGTATTCTTTAAAGATTTATAGTTGTCCTAAGATACAGCCAAGTTTAGGAATCATGGCTTTGGGTAGAACTGATAGAACAGGTAGACATTTATAAGAGATTTTTGGGGCATATGGGAATTTGGTATATATAAGTACATTTTGGGGCATATGTAATAGTCCACTAGAAACCCTAGGGACCAAGATTAGGATTTAGGGAAAGACATAGATGAAAAAAAAAAAAAAAAAGTCAAGCTTTAGCAAATGTCCTAGGTAAGGGGACTTTGAAAGTTTCTAAATTACCACTCTAAGCTGTGACAATTGCTAATCATATTAGTACTAATAGTGGTTTGAAGGTAAAGTCTGCAACACACTGGAGATGTTAAGACTTGCTGATAATTGAGGTTATAGCCGATAAAGCAATTTGATGAGATTTGGCAAATGCAAAATGAAAACAGACTAAGCTGATAAAGTATGAAAGATGCAAGGGTGAAAGATAGTTACAATGTAAGTAAAAGCAGAAAACAGTAATGAATACCTACCCAGGTGCCCTTCATGAGAAGCCAAAGCAGACCTCCCCACTGACTGAATTCAGGCATACCTTTAGTATATAAATCACCCTTAGGAAGGAGAATGGCAGTTTGAAAAAAGTGCAAAGGATTGCCTATGGGTCTAAAAAGAAAGGAACAGATAGCTTAATAAAGAGTAGTTATAGAAAGATAATTTATAAAACTGGAATCAAAAGGTTATGGAAGGGGAAAACTGATTCTACTCACTCCGTCTGCAGCTCTTGAAATGAGTCAGTGTATGAATTAGGGGTGTTAACATGTATGTGAGCAAAGACAATTGTGATAATTCTATCTGCTGAGCCAAGAGTGATTTCAGCTCGGCAGGTAGCTTGAGGTAGAGTTGTTAAGAACATGTTTGCCAAACATATAAAGAGAAGGCATTTTTCTCCTTCTGTGGCTAATGTAATACGGGCATTTTCAAGCCCGGTTATCCTAGAGTATTAATGAATAATCCATTACAAAATCTGGAGGGTGGGTGAAACACAGACATGTGTCTTTGAAGCGGTGCTTCTCAAAATTGAGTCCACCTCAGTTTTGTTAGAAAGCATATAGCTGGGTCCTCAAGGTAGCTGATTCAAAGGGGTTTATGTCTCTGCTCTTAGAGGTTCCCATGTTATACCAGTGCTGGTGTGGAGACCAGAGTCTGAGAATCACTTGTCTAGAGCCAGAGAGTCTTTACATTCCATGAGAATCCGTGATTGTGGGGGCACTGGAAGAATGCCCAGATCTCTGCTTAGCTCAGTGATTTCAATCATTGGTTTCCAGAATCTGTGGAACACTGAGATGGTGGGACACACCTGGCAAATGACCCCAGCATCACGATTTTTTAATTTGAAGGTAACTCCAGGACATGCTTCGGGTTAAGGGTCATCCACCCGCTATCCAGCATTGAGGTTCTAGTTGGATTTTTCTTAAGTCTCTGGGTAGCCTTGGAGGTTGTGCTGGCAATTTGATCAATGATCCCAAACAGCATTTGTCAAGTGCTTCTTATGGGTCTGCCCACTTTGAATTATTTCATATAGATTATCTCATTTAAACCTCAAGTAAGTGATGCATCATCTGTGTTCTCTACAGCATGTAGGGACTGTGGTACTACAACTAATTATGAAAGTGGGTGAGATTTGGCAAGATATTTATTGGCTCAAAAACAAAAGGAAAATGATGAAATTAAATTTAAAATGAATTATTTTGACAAATGACTCTTAAAATATTAAAAAGATTACTTATTATTATTGTAAGAATTATGATATACTTAATTATTAGTGAGGGTATGTACTTTTAAAAATATGCTTCTGTCTTGTAAGTTAAGACTCCCACTATTTATAATTGCAAGGACATGGAAGCAACCCAAATGTCCCAAAATGAACAAATGGATGAAAAAGTTGTGGTATATATACACCATGGAATATTACTCATCAATTAAAAATGACAAATTTGATGATTTTATGGTAAGATGGATGTACTTGGAAAAGTCATAACAAGCTAAAGAACAAAAGGAAGCTCACAACCTGGGGTGGGGGCGATGGGGGTGAGGAAGGGAATGATCAGGGAGGGGAGAGCCCCAGGGAAGATGTGAAATAATTATCTATATAATAAAAAATATTTATTAAATAAAAGACTCCCAAAGAGTTTACTATCTATGAATACCTTCAAGTGACTGTTCAACACCTCTCTACATAACAGAAACTATCATGAATTCTTGTAAATGAGAAAATTGGGGCACAGAAGATTTAAATAATTTGCTTCAAGTTACACAGCCAAGTAAGGGACATTAAAAAAGATTTAACTCAAACTAACTTTGTGTGTCATGTAATATAAATCTATACACACACACACACACACACACACACACACACACACACACACACACACACACAGAGCCCCGTTTTGAAAAAGAAATTAAAACTGGAGGCTGTTCCATCCCCTTCCCAGTGATCTCCAGGTCATAAAGTTTGTGGGGATGGTCCCTCAGGCCCCAGGCTTGGCCAACCTGGCAGTCCCACAGCAGAATCACTGAGTCATGCATCCTGGTGAGCTGGACCTCGCTAAACATTACCAGGAAAAACGAAAGAGTTAGGAAAATATTCAGAAGATGCCCTTGGTTCATTTAAAATTATAAGCTCTTGCTATTATGTAGTACTTGATACTCTTGATCTAAAATAAGAAATGGAAGCCAGGCGCAGTGGTGTGTGCCTTTAATCCCAGCCTTGGAATGGTGAGACTAGGGATCACTTGAGTCCTTAGGTTCTGGACTACCCGGGGCAACATAGCAAGACAGCCTCTAAAAACAAACAAACAAATAAACAAGCAAACAAATAAATAAGATAAAAATAAAATAAGAAATGGAAACTGCTACCCAGAAAGCTTAGATCACATGACTTGCCTCAGGTCTTATTGTCATTTAATGGTGAGACTGGTAAGATTGGTAGGTTGATTCTGGATGTGCCCATGACAAAGAAGTTTGAAGCCAACTGGCATTTCCCATAAACCAAACTTCAGTTGAGAGATATGTTACGTTTCAGTACAGAGATTTTTGCAAAATGTCCCGAAGTGACTGTATCTTGGAGACTTCATACTGTCTCCCTAACAGTGGAGAGGAGAAAACACGAAGCTGATGCTGTAGCAGACAAATATTTATTTTAAAAACTGTCACCCTCTGGCATGGAAGCTGATCAGCTCTTCAAGTTTGGAATTCTTTCTCCTCTTCTGCCATCTGGTGGTGCTTCTGAGACATATTTTCATTCAACTCTTCCTGATCTTGATAGTCATTTCTACATGTGTCTAGTTTTGGGGTCTTTGCTACTCAAATATCAAGTCACTTTCTGTAGTAGAAGAAATTCAGATTTTTTTTTTACCTGAAGTTCAAAGAAGAGCAGTGTCTTAAGATTCGTTTTATTCATCAGAACACTTACTTTCTGCTGTTTTTTTTTTACCGAAATTTGCTAATTATGTGACATTATTAAATTGCATGCTTGTGAATAGATACATATCTACACTTTAAGTAGAATAAAGACACAGCTTTCTTAAATTGGATATTCATTAGCTATATGAGTCACTCGTTGCTGTGGGATTGAATATTAAAAGAAAACGTGCTACTTAAAATCATTTCTTTTGAAATGAATGAATGCTCGACTGCATCTA
This sequence comes from Uropsilus gracilis, assembly GCA_004024945.1. NCBI lineage: Eukaryota > Metazoa > Chordata > Mammalia > Eulipotyphla > Talpidae > Uropsilus > Uropsilus gracilis. The sequence goes on along the minus strand of PVHY01003632.1, from coordinate 88,213 downwards.
TTGTTCATTTTCTAGTGTCACTAGGTAGTTGTTACTACTATTCTTGAGATTAAGAAAAATTTATATGATTTCACTTAGTGTGGTAAAAATTAACTAAATTCTTTTTTTTTTTAAATAATCGGAGACTCTTCTGCTCCTCTACTAACCATAGGGATTTTGCACAATATCCCAATTCTCCAACTTCTCTGACAAAATAAGAAAATCAGGCAAACATTGCCCCACTCCTCCAGTTACCAATTTCTCTGTTACCTGCTGTTTCTTTCGAACCTCTGTCCTAAGAGGAGTCATCTCTTTTTCTTTCAACCCTAATCTTGCAAATATACTATCTGGTGGAACAACCCAGTTCAAATCTACTACACAGTGGAGAAACTTCTTTTTATAAAAATCAAACACAAAATGATAAATCATGAGTAAAAGGCTGAGAGAGACTCCGAATTGTCACAGCCATATCTTTAAGTGAAACCAACGGTTGAAAAAAAAATGAAGGGGAATAAATGAACAATGTGAAAGAGGTAACTGAATATTTTGATTCACAAACTGTCAACATGTAATTATCTCATGTTTTTTCTTGGCACATAATGATAACGGGTATACAAGCCTGAACATAATTTGCTCATTAAAGGATGTAATGAATACTAAATGTTTAAGAATTTGTAGTGGAACAATTTTTGGAGATGTAAATATTTTCAGTTAAAACTGTGTTGAAGTGCTTGGAAATTATTAGTGCATAGTTTGTTGATTAGGGAAGACAGTGAACACTAGATACTGAAAATTTGTTAGTTTTACCTTATATGTAACCATTTTTACCTACTCTACATTTCTGGCTCACTTGCCCTGTTTCTATGTAGGAAAAAAAAAGTAAACATCCCCAAGTCTTTCATGACAATGGATTGTTAGCTGGCACCAGTGTATTGCGTGTGCTAACATGCAACACATTTCTGTCATGTCTCATTCTGAAGCTTCCAGTTTCTTGAGCAAAAGACATATATCTTCACCCAGACTATTGTTTTTCTACCTCTTGTTGCAATATAATTTTAGAAATAAAAAAATCCAATAAAATCCTTCTATCCTAGGACAAGAAAAAGGAACCTAGGGATGTCTTGATTTTCCTAAGATCAGTACTAGGAAAAGAGATGAAATTCCAAGTTCAGGCTTCTCTATCTGTGCCCTGCCCTGTATACTTTTAAATGAATTCCAGGAGTCATCAGCAATACAAATACCATTTTTCCATCAAAATTAGCTCTCCAGAAGTACTTTCAAAATTGGCTAGTTTTCACCTGACACCTTCAGGTGGGCATGTTTTGACATGATTTGTAACCAGCACTAGTTCTATAATAGCGTGGTGGGTTAGGAAGGAAAGAACCCTACTCCACTGTATTTTCTGTGGGGTGATTCTAGGATTGTAAGTTTTTGATGTTTTATCAGCACAGAGGTAGAGCTAGTAATCCTCAGACACCTGGCTGGTGAATTTCCAAGGTGTTACAAATTTATGGCTGGTGTAGGAAGATACCAGATTGGAGACATAGATTGAGTGGATCATCCTCGAGCCCCAGAGCAAGGAACCTCAGAACAGGGCACCCACATAATCCCAAAACCCCAAATCATCAGCACTTTGTGGATAAAGACTGCTCTTGTGTGCGGGGTTTGTTTTTTACATGTTTTCAGCTTTTTAAAATTGCCTTTTTCATCTTGTAACCCAAACAGATTTAAGCAACTGTTTCCTAAGTTGTGGGCTCTGGTCTGATATTAAGGACCTTGTGAGTCTGTGAGTCATTGTTTCACCAAAGCTGACGATGCACTTGGCTTCCCCCAGTATTTTGACACTTGTTCAGAAATTATGTTTTTTTAAAAACAAAACATTCTATTTCTCATTCACTTTCTGATCAGCTTATTGCTTTTCAGCAGGTAACTTTGGCTTTTAGATGTAACTTCAATGTACTTGAAAGTATAAAGTAATCCTTTAGAATACACACATATCTCAGTCAAATACATTAACTCATAAAAACTTCTGGTTCTTCGATAAGCACTGAACCAGAGAGAGGTATATTTTCAGTGTATGCCACTAGAAACACTCACATAAAATTCCCTCTAGCTATTCAAGTTTAGGCCTCTGTACGATATAGCTTTTGTTCAGCGATTTTATTTTAATCTGAATGTGCAAAGACTTTCAGCAACTGTTCTTTATGGGTCTATATGCCACATAATGTTGACAAACCAGCATTTTATTGACGCATAAAATCCTTTCTAGTCAAACAAGTAGGCATAGCTATCTATTTTCCCTTTTAAGATGAATATGAATCTTATCCTTCCTGGTTCAGGTATTTTGAAATCTTTGAGAGGACTAGATTATCTTGTGCTTGCTAGGAAATGCACCCAGTTCGCTGTTACATTTTTCCCTCGGCAGATGCTTGCATTTGATGCAGGATTATGTTGATTTCCATCTCTAACAACTGCCCCATGTTTGATCTATTGAACTCATCTCCTGGGTATGGAATATTGGGTTTTTTATAGCCCCACTTCTAGAAACTCAGGTAAGCTGGCCAACTGCATTGAGACCACCACACTGAAGTGGATGCTGGTCTCTGGTCTCTGGTTGATATCTCAGCTCAGCCCAAGCCCACAGTTGACATCCACTCTTGAGATCTGGTTGACATCCACTCAAGGTTGATACCCTCTTGGATGTCCATCTCAACTGAACTCTAAGAAGTCTGCAGCTCCAGACTTCATCTGACTGGAGAAAATGAGAAATCCTAAGAGAGAATTGGCCAGTTCATTATTTTGCCCAGGAAGGATTTTATGGTACCATCAGAGAGGATGCTGTTTAAAAAGTAGATGAAAGGTCAAGGAGAGCAACCACTAGTGGTAGGAATACGGACAGTTTGTTAGCCCTTAGGAATCTCCAGTAATACCAGTATATTTCTGCCTTTCCTGGCAAAATCACTGAGGTTCTCCCTTCCTTCTTAATCATAACTGATCAAATGTTACATTTTTTGACTATGTTTTTTATTTTTTTCTTCCGTTTGGCTGAATTGTCACATGAATATTTGTGACAGTAAGTTTCTACTATTTGTCCCTGTATGACCTTGAGACAGATACTACTGATAAATCTATATTTTTCTTCTGCCTGCCTCACTGGAGTTTGAGTTCATTCCAGTGGTCTTTACTGTGATTTGATCTATTTTTCCCTATTAATTGTTTGCCAAATTAATTTCTTTTTCCTAAACACTACCAATGCCACTAACCCTCCTATTTTGAACTCAATTATACTCAATTATGATATTTTATTTAGAACAACATTGCAGAATGATACTTGTTAAAAATTTGGAGAAAAAAACTTAGAATTATTTATTCTGGAGGAAATTTTGCATACACAAAATAGAAAAGCCATATACTTTATTATATAATAAGATGGATGTAGCAAAACGAGTCACATATCGGGTGATTAGTCCCTCTAGCAAGGCATCTTCAAGCACTCTGCACATGACTGGAAGACTTTCCTGTATTCTTCACACGTCTGGTTTATGCTCATCTTTGAAATCTCAATTGAAAGTCACTCTGTCTAACGTAAATCTTTTCCCAGTTTTAAAAATCTCCAAAAACTGTTTCCCTCAGAGTACTGATTTCAATATTGTGAGTACTGTAATTAAAAAATTTCAGTGATTTTTCGATTACTGTTGTTTATTTTGTTACTTAAGGACTGTCTTCCCCAGTAGGATGTAAGCTCTTGCATGAGGGAGTGGGGTTCTCTCTGCTGTCCTTGTTGACTGCTGATTTGCATCTAGGCATATATAATAGTTGCTCACTAAAACCATGTCAAATAAATGCTGGTAATGTAGTGTCAAGAGCTTTGTTAATACCTTTTGTACAGGTGACATAATGGAATATGCCATTCCTATAGAAATGGGGAACATAATATGGGAGCTGGACCTCCAGAATTATTTCTGAGTTTGTATCAGTAAATAGGCGAAAAAAGTTCTAGGAAAATTTATCAAGAATGCAAAGTTTAGCTATGGTGCTTTTCCTTGCTTTATTTCTTCTGTTTCATTTCTGGACACACCAAGAATCTTTGCATTTTAATGAGAATAACACTTAAGGCCCCTTCTTGCTGCTGCCACTGCCTCTGCCCCTTCCCTTACCCAACCCCACCCCCCCAAAAAAAAACCACAGAACAATTCTTCATGATCCCATGGAAATAATTTATTTGTATGTTGGATTTAGGATGTCTTGATAAGCAAGGTATGGCAGAGTTTGTGATGATTCATTTTTCAGTGGTGAAATTTTCTGGTACCCAAGTCTTACTACACTGGACACTAACCTCTCTGCTAATTCTTTTTATCTTTTAATTAATCATTTTGTTTTTTACATATTTATGTGTATATATGCGTGTGTATATATATATATACATAAATAAATACATTACATAATTGAATTCCCTGGGTTTCTCCTTATACCTTATCATGGCGAACCTTCACCTTGATCTTCTTGTGCTCCTCCCATACCCGATTTCTCCCGCCCCAGTTCTGTTGTTAGCTTATTTTGACATTTTCTTGGTCTTTTCTTTGTTATTCCTATATCCCATTTATAGATGAGACCATATGTTTTCTGCCTTTTTATTTCTGACTTTTTTCTGCTAATAAGGTTTCCTCTAGGTCCGTCCATGTTGTCACAAATGCATTATATTTGTCAGTTTTGATTGGAGAATAATATTCCAATGTGAAATATACCACATCCCTGCTAATTCTTATCATCTTGAACATGTACTTTTGGTTTCTGAAGGAGCAGAATAGGAAATGGTTTCACTAAGTGTGCCTGATCCCAGTTTTGACAATTAAGATCATCCTTATTTTATAGAAAGTAGAATCAATGCTATATTTCTGTGGGTTTAAAGTAGAAGCATGCACTGGAGGGAACAGGAGGGAATGGGTGACCTACACACTGAGATTGAATTACCCACCAAATCAGTGGCCTCACTCAGCCTTTTTTTTTGGTCTGCAGATTGAATATGATAATTGAAAAGTTTCACATGGATTAAATAGATGAAATGCTGCCACACAGTAGGAGTTAACATATGCCAGTGGATTAACAGTAATCCTAATGGAGGGAATACAAACACACTGCAGATATTTTGAAATAGCATTTACTCCAAGTTTATACATTGAACTTGCTAGTCCTTTTAAATTAATAAACTACACAATATGCCACACAAAAGAAGATCTCAATTTTAAAAATTCACTTTTTATTTCCTTTTGATATATACTTTCTATGTAATACAAGTCACAAATCTTAAATTTCAAGTGTGAGCTTTTTCAAGTAACTACTACATCACTGTATTGAAATATCACAATCACACACCTTATATTACTCAGGGGTCTCTCACTGCCTTTTCGGTCAACAAGCCCCTTCAAAAGTAACTGCTAATCTAATCTTTATCTCCATCAAATAATTTTATCAGATTTTAAAATCATATAAATGGAATGGCACTCGATGTCTTATTTTGTGTTTAGTGCAACATGTCCATGCAATTTACCTAGTTCATTTGTCTAAAAATATCATTGTAAGAGCAGTCCTAGATTTGATAAGAAACATGTTATTTCAGAAATATAAAATCTCTTCATCCCCTCTCAAATTATTTATTCAAATTTCCCCTAAACATACTCATAATGGATTCAGGGCTCATGCTTTCTGAATATTCTTCTTGTTATACTCATGTTCCATGCAACCCCCTCAGCTTCTGCCATTTGTCAGCCTGCTCATTATTTCTAATTACATAATCGAATCCTGGCTCCATTTCATAGTGCTAGCAACTTAAATAGTGATGCTTTAGATTTTAGCAGTCAAGCATAAAAGAACACAGTGAACTGAAATTTTCACAAATTCAGTGGCAAGGACTTTCTGCTAACCCAGGGGTGAAAATGATTCAGTTATTTCTGCATTGCTGGTTTCATCATTCAGTTTCATTTCTTTAGGGGATCAGAGTGTTGAATATCACTCAGGGTCAACTTTGGGAGCATTTTTCCTTTAATTACTACAGACAGGGAGGAGAAAGTGAGAAAGTTTAAAACGCAAGAGACATAAATAAAGTTTCTCCATAATATGTTGAGCACAACTCTTTTAGTATATTAAAGACCTGGCACACATCTGACTCCATTCTGTGATTATCAGGGGCTGATATCATTAAACATTCACATTTTATGACTGATTGTACTTCTGCTCCCAAGCTAAGCAAGAATGTTGTCATTACAGATTAGCAATGAAAATTTTACCTTGACAGATATGTAGCTCATTTGCCAATTAATTCTAATGAAGATCGTCCACATCAGCCTCTGTGAGCCTTATGCTGGTCAGGCAATATGGTTGCCCTGGAGTTTCCAACACTGCTAGGCAGAGGGTTTGTCTTCAGGATAAGGGTGTGCAGTTAACTTTCACAGTGCTGCCCTGTCTACAATCCTGCATCAGAGCTAAAGAACATCTTCACCCAGTCTTTGGGGAGGTTTTGAGCTATGTCTCTCTTTGGGTTTGTCCTGGCTGAAAAGAGCCATCTTGCCCAAGGTCACCACCCTTCCTAGGACAACTCACATTTAACAACTGAGGGACAAAACCCCTATTCTCTTGTCCTAACTGGGGACAACTCTGAAGGACTGAAGCTCCCTATAGCAGCAGCTGTGCTCTTTGTTGAGATTCTCACAATCTAATTTAGCCTTTTTTAAAATCTAGTTTGTTCTCCTTTCCACTTCTTTTATTAGCAAACTCCCTGTAAATGTCTCACGTACAATAACAAATCTTATTCCTGAGAATTTTAACCTTCAGCACATCCTCTTTTCTATGGCTGAATTGCGTCCTCTCTAAAATTGCGTCCTCTCGAAGGATGCCAGTGTTGTAATTTGGAGATAAGAATTTTAGGAAGTATTGAGGCTAAGGTCATAAAGGTGGCCTCTTAGCCCAATAGAATAAGTGATATTGTAAGAGGAGAAAGATCTTTGACCTCTCTTCCAAACTCTCCCTCTCTCCCCTACCTTCCTACCTCCCTTCCTCACCTACCCTCTGTCTTGCCCTCTCTCCCCAGTAGACACATACCTTGAAAAGATCATGTAAACAAGCTGATGAATTCTCATCAGAACCCACCATGCTAGCACCCTGATCTTAAACTTTAGCTTCAGAACTGTGAGAAAATGGATGTGTTGTTTAGACCATGAGTCCAGTCTATGGTACTTTTTATTGGCGTCTGAGCTAATACTACCTGTGTTTGATTTTATGGGTTCAAACCTTGAGAACAACAATAAGGACTTGAAATAGTTTACTTAGTAAAGAAGCTAGTGAAACTTAGCATACATGCAGAAAAGAATAAACCATAAGTGCACAACCCCATGAGTTTTTACAAGAGGAGTAAAGCACAACCATAAAACCTATCTGCAGATCAAGAATTGATACCTCTTTCATTTCTGGTATTAGCAAATTTTGTTCACTTTATTTCTTTCTTTCTAGTAGGAGGTTATGAATTTTATTCATCTTTTTGAAAAGCAACTTTTGACTTTAATCATTTCCCCTAAAATTTCTGTTTTCTATTCAATTAACTCAACTATTTCTTTAGTGTTTTCTTCTTCTGACTTAGTTTAACTTTACATTACCCTTCTTTCTACTAGCTTCCTGAGGTAGAACTACACATTGTTGATTTTTATCTTTTTTCATTCCTAATGTAAACATTTACTGCTATAAATTTCCCTCTATGCACTGAAATGCATTCTTCAGATTTGCTATGGTGTGTTTTATTTTTCATCAACTTGAACTATATCTGAGTTATATCTCACAAATTTTTTTTGAAATAAGGATTGTTTGGAAATAATGTGACTTAATTTTCAGTTTGGTTATTTTAAGTAGATATCTTGTTTATTTATGCTTAATTTTATTTTTGTCGGAGAAGATAATCATGATTTTAGTTCTTTGAAATATTGAATTTCTGAAATATTGAATTGAATACATGTGTAAGGAATTTATGATTTCCACAAATTCTGTATATCATATTCTGTCAATGCCAATTCAGGCAGAGTGGTTAGTAATGTTCATATCTTCTGTGGTTTTTGGGGACATGATTGTCTAGTTTCATATCTATGATATAGGATATTATGATGTCTCCAATTATGATGCTGGAATAACCATTTCTCATTTTCATTCTATGAATTTACCTTCATAGGTTTTAAAATTATGTGATTGGGAGCATTGCATCTACTTATGAGCAATATTTTGAATGTTTCCTGTATGGAATATCATTTTTCCTTGACTGGTCTTAAGATTTTCTCTTTATATTTAGACTTTAATAGTTTGGCTGAGAGGTAATTTGTTTGACTTTTCTAATTAATTGCTTCTTTAATCAGTATTTCTTCTCTTTGTTAAGGAGTTTATTTCACCAATATTGACACAGTCGTAGAGTCACTTCAGCCTTCTTAAATTTACTGCTTTCATGGCATATATTTTTCCCACTTATCAATCACTTCCAACTACATAGGGCATGTAGTAGTATCATGCTTTTAAAGTATATTGAAAATGTTTTCCTTTCACTTAGAGAATATATCCCATTAATATTCAAAATTAACTACTGACATGGATAAATTTAACTCTACTATTATATAATTTAATTTTTGTTCAGCCTCTCTATTTTTGTTCCTATTTCTCCCTTTGTTTTTTCATTTGTGTTAATTGAACACTTTTACAATTTCATTTTAATTAAGTTATTGATTTTTAACTGTAAATATCTGGAGTTTATTTGGTTGGTTGTTCTAGGTATTAGCGTAACAATGTATAGCTTGGTACAGTCAATTTAGGATTTACACTGGTTCAATTTGCATACAATGTTAAAGAAACTTGAAACAATTTATGTCTATTTTTTTCTTACCCTATCATTTATCAAATAGTTTTCAGGCCTATCATATCAAGTTGTGTTAAAATCCTACTATATAGGTTATTTTTGCTTCAAACTGTCATATGCATTTAAAATCATTAAGGGGGGATTGTTTTTATAATTATGTATTCATTTATGCTTTTCATATATTCTTCATTCTTTAAAAATTTGCATTTCTATTTGATCTCATTTGCATTCAAGTTGAGGACCTCTTTTTGCATTTACTGTAGTAAAGTTTGCTGGTGATGAAGTCTCTTCATTTTCTACCATCTGGAAATATCTTCATTTTACTTTCTAGTATTTTTGCTGGATTCTGGATTGAACTTTCATATTTTCCTTTAGCTTTTCAAGATTTCCCTTTGCTCTCTTCTGACTTCAGTTGTTTGTAATGAAGATGCAACAATATTTTGAATGTCACTTTTCTCTGATTGGTTTTAAGATTTTTCTCTTTATGTTTTTGTGTTAGAATTTAGCAATTCGATCAAGATGTCCTCCCACCCCCTCTTATTTGGGCCTTACTAAACTTTTCAGAACCATGAATTTTACCAAATCTGGAAAAATTTTGGCCATAATTTCCTTAAGTATTTTTCTGCTCCATTCTCTCCTCTGGCTTCAACCATAAAACAAAACAAAACAAAACAAAACAACAACAACTAAATATTTGGCTCATCATCCTGAAATTCAATTTTTAAAATATGTTGTTTTATTATATTATTGAAATTTGAAGCTGTAAGTAATCTAGTTTTTAATTTCCTTTCCAAGAGTTAATGTTCTCAGGTGTTGTAAACTGAGTGACTATAATATCTACACTTGTGCATAGTTTAAATTCTCTTAAAAGGATTTCTTGTCTTCCTCACAACAATTATCTTCCCTTTGGACATTTTCCATGTGATTATAAGATTTTGAATTCTCTTGGGAATCTTCATGTATAGGCAGATATGTTACCAAAAGTCATTACTGAGAGATTAGATTAAACTGGTGTGATCTGAAACCAGGAGTGGATTTAAACAACAAAAGTGTTGTTTAAATCATACAACCAAGTGAAAGTTTCTCATACCTGAAGAAATTCTACTATCTCTTTGTTTAGGGAGTTAGAGCATTTGATATTTCATCTCTTTTGTCATAAGATATGTTATCCTATTTCAATGTACTATTTCCATTTCTGTTCAAGGATAAATACAAAAATAGTCCATGCCCACTGCAGTATCCTTAGGTTTATGGTGGTATTATTACATATATGACCACAGAGAGGTTAACAGAATTTGGGGGCTATAATGCATTCCTCCAATCCTGCTGATTCAGTGTGAAATCATGCAGACATTTATGGAAATAACTTAGTCTACTGAATTTTGCTTAAGGAAATTTCATTTACTGGTTACGTTAGAATGTTTTCAGCAAGATTTAACAACTTATCTTCACTTAGTTTTTTTTTTTTTTGACAAAAAAATTAAGTCTCTTCCCCCAAGGAAGACAAATGTCCACTTTTAGTGATACAGGAAAGGTGTGTTTGCAGTATTATGTGGGTTTTATTTCTAAATAAGCAGAGCTTTGAGAAGAAATTCAATTGATTTGTTGAATCACAAAGGAAAAAGAAATAAAACTCCTATATTGCAAATTACCAATAATTTAGAACTTTAGTTAATCAATGCCTCAAGGTAGACACTATAATTTTGCCTCCATTTAAAGTACCACATCCTTTTTGGGGATCATATTCCTTTCTGAGATCAAGCAGAGATTGATTACATAAAGAAAAATGGGAGAGTAATACGGCCAAGTATCATAATTCCATGGCACCAGAGTTATTGCTCAAGAAGGAAAGGAGCAAAGTATACCAAAGATGTAATTGCACCTCTGACTTATGTCTGTTTCCCTTTTAATATTGGAGGATGGGATGGGGTTAATATAGACAGCTAAGGAATAGGCAGTAAAATATTGTTTTAATATAGAGTACCTTTGGGACAAATTTTCATCTAATACATTTATATTTAGTGTTTATTATTACCAGTTATTGATTACTTTTATTATATGTGCATATTAGGAAGATAAGTACATCTCAAATTGTTGGCTATAACTTTTCATTTACATAAACTCCATTTGAGCATTCTTTCACTCATATTTTCAACTATGATTTTAGTTTTTCTACTTCTTCCAATCCTAATTATTTTAGTTAAGAAATAACTGTACTACTTTTGCTGTGTTGTCCTTAAAACCAGAAGTAGCTATCACCTTTTGACAAAGAAATGGTAAGTCTTGAAGAATCTGCCATCCACTTGAATAGACAGATACAGGATAATAACAGTTCTGAAAAGCACATACAAACAATTTTAGGGCATTATTTTATGCTGTTTGATCTTAAGAAACTCTAAGGCAAGAAGCATATGCTCTTGAAACTCCTACATGGTCTTAGACAGAGTTTCTCACCCAATGCTATAGATTTTTAGGACTAGATCATTCCTTGGTGTGTGTGTGTATGTGTGTGTGTGAATATCTTGTGAAGTATCCCCGATCTCTGCCCAGTAGATACTAATAAAACTCACTCCCTGTTGTGACAACCAAGAATTTTTCCAGATGTCCTCTGCAGGCAGAACTGTTCCCAGTTAAGAATAACTGCTCTGGGAGTTCAGCAAATATCAGACAGAAAACACTTTGATTTATGACTGTGTGCTCAGACAAAAGACAATATTTTCAAACTCAAAATAAAGCAATGGTATCATTTTGTGAATATGGAGACATATTAAAGTTTGAAAATTTCAAACAAGTTCTATAACAGCCCTTTTAAGAAACTATCTTAGGCTCCTGGTGAAATAAATGATAGATATACCATTAAAAGTAAATAGAGTAAAAGGATCTTTCACCTGCCTGTACCCACAGGTATCTGTTTCAGTTTGGCAAACACTGTTGCTATTCCTCCAGAAGTTTTGGATCATTCACTCGGAAGGTTTATCCCTCTAATTCAATCCAATCCTGTCCTATTAAAGCCCAGATCTATTGCCAGATGAACATTGCCAGGTTGGTAACATTCCAACAGCCCTTTCTAGTTCTAATGAAATTGTACAACTTTTAAGGGAATAACAAGCTGCATGTGGCTGTCACAAGAGAAGAGTTTCATAATCCAGAATTGAAAACATACAACAGACACTTAAGGAAAAATATCTGCACAGGGGAGTGCAAATAATGGACGGGGAAGAATGTAGTTATACATTGTCAGCATTTCTCAGTATTTGAAGAGGCTTAAATTTCATCATCATTATCTAAGAACATCAATATCATTTACAAAATTGCTCATACATAATCAGGGCCAGAAGTATGTCTTTGTAAGTTTAAGCTTTCCATTTTTGACTGTTTTTTTTTACTACTTTATAGAATTTTCAATCATATCCATGGTTTTAAATGATTTCATAGCACTAATGAGTTGAGAGATCTTTCCAGATCCCTATTAACCTATTATTTGAACCCAAGAGGTAATATTGGCACAAGATATCAACTGCCAGATGATTTATATTAAGCAAAAGTCAATGTAAAAAGTTCTGCACCCAATTTTGATGTGTGTGTATGGTGTGCTGTGGGGGTGGGGAGTGGGGTTTGCACTCCCTCCACACCACATCAGCAAAGAAGTTAGATGTCTTACAGTTCAACTAAATTCTGACATTATCCACCTGCAGATAATATCAGATCCACAGATTAAGAACTACAATACTGCATCCTCGCTCCTGATTTCAGATACCAGTAATAAAATTCAGGAGTAGCCAGATAAGACAGATATATAGGGCAATATATAGGGAAGGATGCAAAAATTCCACCACCTCTCAGAAGATGCCACTCTTACCAAATCTTCATGTGTTTTCCAGTCCAGAAGCTCTCTATACCCAACCCCATTGGGTTTTTATGGAGGCTTCATTATACGGATATGATTCATTGGATAAATAGCCATTGGTGATTGAACCTACACCATCACTCCTTTCTCCCCTCCCTGGATGTCAGGGGTGAAACTGAAAGGGAACTCTTGGTTTCCCTGGCAACCAGCCTCATCTTTAGGTGATTTCCAAAAGTCACTTCATTAACATTTCTTTATCAGTTTTATAACTTAGGAATTTCCAAGGGTTTAACAAGCTCTATGCCAGAAATGGAGACAAACAGCAAATATATATTTCTTATTATAAATGATGATATCACACAAATAGTGGAGTACTGGGGATAGGAGCATCATATTAATATTTAGATCATTTTAGATACACGGCAGTGTCATAAAGACTTACCGTACAAACATTAGTGTGGAAAAAAAAGATAAGAACAAAGGGAAAGTTTCAAATGTATGTAGATGGGAGGAAGGCAGATGAATAATCTCTGAGGCCAGTCTCACATATCTGTAGGAAATCAGGCCTTAAAGTAGCCCCACAACCCTGCATTTAGTCGGTGTCTGAATATTAAGTAAAGAGAAAAATAAACATGAAAGGAATTACTTAGGGTTCTTGGAAACTGAATTTACAGAGATAAAAATCTCTTGCAAACAAGGTCAAAATATGAAGTGTGACTATAATTTTTAGACATTTTAGGGAATAATGGTCTCCGGTACCAAGAAGTCAGACACTGCTTTTGTTGCTGTTAAAATGCACATGCACTCAGTGCAATAACTAATAATGGCTAATCTGTATTCTATTAATAATGACTAATATTTCTGTGTGCTAGAAATGTATGTAACCCTTACAGAGGTATTTTGAGGCAGTACTTTTAATCTTACAGATGAGGAAGTTGAGGCATAGAGAGATGAAGTAAGTTGCACGGGCTTACATAACAGTAAGGATTTGCACCTAAACCCTACGGACTCAAGTGCTTAAATAGTTGCCTGCTCTAAACCTAGGTGTTTTGATAGATGTGAATAGATGCTTCCAAAGGCATGTGAGGGGTGATTACCAGTTGGATCCTCCTATGTGAACTCACTTGACCCCTACCCCTACCACATGCAGTACTGCAGATCAGATTTTTCTTAAAGGTTTGGAAAGTGTCGAAATTGAGAGCCACGAATTTCATGCCTGCTGTCTTATCAAAGCCAGAATGCATTAAGAGTTGCATTGAGATGAATGAGTTGGAAGGCCAGAGAGAACTAGCAACTAGGCACACCTGGTATATTCTTGGCACTCAGCAACAAAAGTGATCAGGCCTTACAAGGAGTCCCATTGCAGTTCTCAGTCAAATGCGGGCAGAACCAGCCCATCCAGTGGAAATCCTGAACCCTATGCAAACAGCCCTAAGCTTTAGGTCAGAAAGGGGAGAGAATTCCAGACCTGGTCTTTTCCCCTTTCATGTGGATTCTCCAACAGTCAATTTATTTTTCTCCCTCGATCCACAGCATTGCATAGAAGGTGGTCAAATAAGAATGCAATCCTTGAAAACCCCCAAGAAATCCCTGACTCAGTGACTCAGTGAAATATCAAATAGGATAAAAAGTTATTTAGAGGGAAGTCAGGTCATAATAACTGGATATTCATGGTCTACTGTCAACCTACAGCCACAGAAGCATGGAGCACTGCGTGGATCCTGATATAGAGTTCTCTTAATAGGATGTGTGTCCTGCTGATTTTCATGGCTTAGTGTGCCTTTGTGTTTGACTTTTTCCCACAGGAGGGTGGCAGTGTGTATAGTGGTTGGAACCTGGAATTTGTAGCCACAGTGAACCAAGTTCTCACTCTTGATTCTGTTCACTTGTTTCTTATGCGATCATGGGAGAATTTGCATAGTGGAAGACAATCCCCAAGTGCTAACTGATAAACCTTTAAATCAGAAATTAATATCTGCTAGCTAAGAAAGCTGTTAGCCAACTATGATATGGCACATTGCATTAGTTAAAAATTTTCAGCTGAGAATGGTAGAAGCTTAGTTCAGATGGGCTTACGCTCAAAGGGGATTTGTTTTTATGAGTTAAAAGTCTAAGATCAGACTCACTTCAAACATAGATAGATCCTGGTACCCAAAGGGTTTCATTTGAATCTTTTTCTTTCCAATTTCTGATCTTTTTCACACTGATTCCTAGGCAAATTCTCCTCTGAGGAGGCAAATGTATTCTGTAGCATCTGAGGCTTAGTCACCTCAATGGAAAGCAAAGTTTTTTTGCCAGTCGTCTCAGCTATAATCCCAGGTGGACCTTTTGATGTCCTGCCTTAGGATAATTTTCATTCTGGGTCCTTTCTATGTGTTTGGAAGCTGAGGATTAACCTTTGGCCATGAGTGTCAGGTGACCTAGACAATTTGGATTATCAGCACCCCAAAGGAGATCTTTGGGTTCATGCCATGTGACAACTCTTAGGCAGAGATTTAAAGAACCGTTGTAGAAAACCAACCCCTTTTCATCTATTTGAAAGTTTTGATTGCTCATGTCATTATAAGAAAACCATTTTATTCACTGGAACCTGGTAGAAAATTTATCCTGAATCTTGATTAAAGATGCTTAAACACCAATGTATGAACATAATTCGTGTGTGGAAAACTAAAGTGGGACTGTCCTATTCAAAGCACACAAATCAAAGAGGTAGGAAAGGGGATTTCACCAAAGGAATACTTTATTGAAAGAAAGGGCAAACATAGTCTGAACAGGCAAAAATCAAGTTACTTAACATGGCACACAGAGAGCGATATGTTTTATGTTTATATTATGTTTAGTAAATATTTTTTCAACCCCTGCAACAGATGAGGCCAGTTACCAGAGATATGGTGACAAAGTCTTCAAGAAGCTTAGGGTTTAAAGGAGGGAGGAAAGATTAGAGAAATCAGATCATTTCTATTAAGCTGCCCTTAATATGATCAGAAGTTGTTATGGAACAACTGTGGAACAGAAACCCATGACTTGAGACAAGAAGTAACTTCCCAGGGGAGGCAGCACCTGCTCTGAGCCACAGAAAAACGGTAAGAGTTAGTCAGCTAAAAGGGGGTACTCCTTTAAATTTGTGTCGACAGGCTGCCTGATCTTGTAAAAGAATAGACATAATCAGTCCAGCTTAGGGGCTGTAGAATTCAAAATGGAGAAAGAAACAGCTGCCTGAAACGTTTTGTCAAATATTCAGAAAACCACTCCAGAAGAGTGGAAAAATATCCTGAGTATAAATATTTTAGGGACACCATGCAAAGAATATTGTAAAGAAGACTACATTCACAGATGCCCAAAGGAGATTTATTTTGGAAATTAAGCATAATACATTTTTAAAGAAACAGCAAAAATCAAGATTTATTTCCAGAGGAAAGGTAGGAAGACATGAGACTTACTGGCACAGTGAGTTTAAGACTTACCCATCTGAATGAGGATTACCCAATGTGGATTATGAAATGAGGAGCTGGCTCAAGTAACAGGTATTTGGAGCAAAGGACATTCAGGCATAGCTGAATTAGGAGCAAGAGGTCCACGAACTACTCAAGAGCCCAAGTCAGGGCAGATGGGAAGTTGAGGAGGGAGGAGTTAATGACAGAGTTTATTCATATGCCTATGAACCTCCACAAATATGAACATAAGATTGGTCAACAGGACTCATATCTTTGTGCCACAGTACCCCATTCTCCTGAAAATCCATGTTCCCATAATTCTATCACAAGTTATAAGATCTAAGTGTAAATTATCCAACAAGAAAATTGAGTTCTGGGTAGTCTCAGATTTAAGAACATGGTGAGGAACAGGACCTCAAAAAAAAAAAAAAAAAAAAAAGAAGAAGAAGAAAGAAAGTATCCAGGATGGTTCTGGAAATCTGTAGTTCTCAAGTTGTGGCCTCTAAATCTGTGGTGTTAGCATCACTTTGAAGAAGTTTGGTAGAATTGTTTTCATGCTCATATCAGTCCTACTGAATCACCAACTATAAGTGACTCAATTCAATGTGGTGATTCAACTGTAGGGGAATTGATCAAAATATCTATGGATATTTTGATTTTGAGGCAAGCTCAAACTGGAGAGCCACTGCCTGGAATCTTCCAAGCAGAATATCCTAAGCTTCCTCTCTAGGGTTGCCTTTTGATGAATCATCTACAGCTATTTCTGTGTCTGGGTGTCTTCCAAGAAGCAAATTCTAGAAAGCAGAATGTGGTTGATCACCTCTGGCCCCACCTTGCATCTAATTAGTGAACCTTATGGATATGCTTGGAATTCTTCTCTTCTAACTACTAGAAACTGATGGACAAAGAAAAGAAATTCCTTAAGGAAAATGTGGGAAGTGATATTTTAAACATTAGGCAAGGAAAGGAATTTTGAGCATAATAGCAAATATATCAGATCAAATTTTCTGTGGAGTGGGGTACAAGGTGGAAATAATCTCTTATAAAACAGTTTAGTTGGCCACATAATAGGATAGGCAATAAAATTAAGAACTTCAGAAAAAATATGGGTTTACTGGCTTTTCTTTCACTCCCTGTAAATATTCCATTTGCCTAAGTGCTTAGTTCAATATTTTTGACATTAATGAGCTAAGTTTTCTAAACCCCCAAAATTGAAAAAGAAAATGACAAGAAAAGGTGGCATAGCCTTACAATTAACTTCTGGGATGTATTCACCACCAGGAATATTTTTGTACTTAAAAGTAAATATCAGAGATTCCTGAGATGTGAAAAATGGGAAGAAAACTAGAAATCACTTACTTATTCCATTTTAGAGATAGGAATGTAGATACAAGAGAACTTAATAAATTTGCTAAAGTAACATGACTGAAATTTTGGGGATGTTATAAGGATTTGGTTGGATATGAACCCAATCTCTTTTCTAGTACATGGCCAACTAAGAGAAAGCTAATCATCAACTAGCATCGTTTCTTTAGACAATCTTGCTCTGACCTGTGCTCCTTTTCCTCCCTTTAGTCTCTTTCACTTATCCAGCTATTGTTCAGCCATTCATTCATTTAATCAATTAATGCTTCCTCAAAAGAAGTAATCATGCAAAGAAGAACATGATATAGACCTTCCTCTTTGGTTTGGATCTATGCCTAGAACTTAAGTTTTCTAACTCCTGATTTAGGAAGTCCATTTTCTCTTACATATTAAAGTTACTAATAGATTATTGGTTGTGAGGATGTTATAGGGACATAGGCTGAAAGCCTGACTTTGTTTTGACCTGTCCTTCTGCCTGCTGCAGTTTATGTGTTCATTTTCCTTGTTCTTAGTGTAATATGTGAGCATTTACTATACTGTGAATTACTGGGAAGATTTTTGTGAGAATAAAACTACAAAACAAAATAAAAGTACATAGGAAGGTTCTTTAGTTCTGCCCTGGAAAGAAAAACCCTATGGTATTTGGGGAAGGGATGGAAGTGGTCTACTTGAAAAACACAGCTTAATGTTTCCTGCAATATAAAATGCTCTGTGTTACATTTGGAAATCCAATCCTCAAGGCTTCTACAGGTTTTGAGAGGTGGGAATTCTGTAAGGAAGCACTCATGTATTTCTTTTAATCATACAAAAGGATCAATCCAGTTTATAAATCCTAGAATCTTGAAACTTTCACTCCTCTAACATCACTCTGAAGTTCTTCATCCTATTCATCACTATTCAATCTGTGGAAGTAGATCTTATGTACTCCAAGGAGAGGAAAAGGGTAGCCTCACTGATCTTTTGTTCCTTCTTTGAAAATACTAAAGTTATCATTTATACTTTAAGAATTTATGTGTCTTGTTCTTTCTGCATGACAGGCTCCATGTCTTCAAATGATCAACTCATTCTTAACTTAAAGGTCACCTACTGGACGAGGCTTCTCTGTACTAAAGTGGCCATAAAGTTACTGGGATAGATTATTTTTAGAATGGCAGCATTTAAAAAACCCCTTTGTATGCCCATGCCTATTGACTTGCCAGTTCCTCTGATTAAGAGATGGAAATGTATTTTTGATCTGGCCAATAGAAGGAAACCAATGTGACATGATCACTATCATGGCCTGCTTGAGGATATCAACTCATGTGGAGGAAACTTGTTTTCTGAACATAGATCAACTGATTTTTATACTACTAAGAACCTCCAGTCAAGATCAGTGAAACCACTGACCCAACATACAGTTGATTACTGACAAATGAATGAAACCTTCTGAACCCCAAAAACTATCTAGCTGCTATGAAACAATAATAAATACTTGTTATTTTAAACCACTAAATCTAGGGATAACTTGTAACACAATGGCAAACTGATATAGTCATCACTTTATTGTTCTTCTCATTATCTGTAATTGTATATTTATGCATTTTTGAACTCAACTACTTTAAAGTAAGGTTTTTTTTTTTTTTTGCCCGAGTAACCCAATACCTAAACTAGTAAATAACAGTTGCTCAAGAAATATTTGTTAATTGGATAAATAAAAGGAATGTAACACTGAAGAACCCTATGCAAAATGTTTTTCTTATTCTCACTCATCTTTATAAGAATCCTGTGAAGATGTCATTATTGCTAGTATTCAAATGAAAGCTAAAGAAGTTAAGTGACATGCATCAGTCCAATAGTTATAGTCACAGTTTAGTACCTGAGTGTAACATCTTTAGGTTCATCAAGCTGTTTATTGTCATAAGAAAGCACCTTGTTAAGGAACATATATAATATTGTCTGTAACTATCATATTTAGTGGAATATAAATATTACCTCTTTTGCTTAACTATACTTAAGGGCTAAGTGATGGAAACTAAAAGGTCATAAATGTAAATCATATATATGAACACATTTATTTTATAAACAAAAAAAATGCTTTCACGGACTAAATTGATGAGTATGCATTGTTTGGAGTTCTAGCAGGGGAGCGCAGCTACTCGTATACCCTCGACCTAAGAACGGTTGTCTCTATTCTTCGGGGAAGGCCGTCCTCTTCTACAGAGAGCGCAGCTTTGGGAGGGACGCACATGGAGCGGTGAGGAAGGGGGCACCCGCCTAGCCAGCCAGATCAGCCGAATCAATCCTGGTGATCAATGGGATGACAGATGTCGCAGCCAAATTGCCCTCAGATCCAAGATGAGTATGCATTGTGACAGGCTCTTAACTGCATCCACTGGTAGAAAAAACAAACAAACAAACTCATGGTGGGTCTCAGAGATCCTGTTTTTCTGTAGGACCTTACCCTGTTGGAAGATACTGTCAAAAGATGAGACTCTCCAAGTCCTTATATCTTTATCAAAGCTGGAGTCTCATACCCTTTCTGCTTCAGGCTAAATATAACTCATCTCCTCTTCACAGATGAGAATCTGAAAGATCAGGCCAAACTCTAGGAAGTAAGAATGGAGAGAATTATTCGTTACACACAGGGACAAATTTACTCTAACCCTGTGGGGAATCTGGGTTTTATTGAGGAATTAGATAAGGGACAGAAATGTAGCAGGTTATGGAGACTTGGGTCTTTTCATATTGACATGTAATTTGTACACTGAAGGGAAAACCAGGACATGGAGTTGCTAACAATAAGAACAACAGGCAAGGAACTGCACCACTATGGCCAGAGAACAGAGTTCTTAATTTAGGGGATGTCAAGTTAACTCTTACACTGAAGGTGCAGTAAATGAAATTTCAAAAGGGTTTTTTGGTCAAAGGTTATACAATCTTGCCAAGGTGACATTGACAGTTCTTTCTTCTTCATCTCATATGGCTGCTACTGAATTTGTAGCATTGTCTTGTACAGTTCTTTGTCAATACCCAACTCATTTAATATAATCTTTTATTTCCTGCATAGTCTTTATTTTATTTATTTTTTTTTTCAGAGACTAAGTCTCTCTATGTTGCCCAGGGCTGTCTCAAACTCGTGGACTCAAGTGATTCCTACCCTCAACTTCCCAGTAACTTGGATTATAGGCGTGTGTCTCCATATCCAGTTTTATTTCGTGTACAATCTTTATAATAACCATCTGCAACATGCACCATATAAACAGTGGAGACTACTCTAATTTTTAAATAGAATCTATGTCTAGAAATATGTAATAAAATATCTGAATAGAAGAAAGAACTTATCAGAAATAGCATATTCAGAGGTGTTGGCTGCTAGAAAAACTCTCTTCAGCAAAAATAATGTCCTCATTGATGTTCATGTTCTCAATCCAAATAAATCAGACTTTGCTATACTTTTCATTGATAGTCATTTTATTCTATTTAAAACACAGCCATTCATTTCTTAGTTTGCCTAAGAGGAAATAGAAAGCAAAGACAAATATCAAATCAACAAAGCATTTTCTTTGGCCAGATGGTTATTTTAAATAAATATTTGCTTTGAAGAATGGATGGCATTGGAATCTATTTCTATTTTCCTTCTCACTGTTTTGCCTCACGGAGAGAGGAAAATTAACTCTGACTTACTCACATTTATCCTCCAATCCTGGCAATTTCCTGGATTCTTTGCTACCTGTGGATTCGATGGACAGCAGCTAGGATTAAGGCAGTTTGATCTGAGGTCTGCATTTCATTAATTCAATAAGCCACTAATGAAGAGCTTTGCATGAGCAATTAGATATTCTTTTGGTTTCCTCTCTCTTTTGCTCACTGACAGTTTTCCAGTTAACATGTGGATGGATCAGAGAATTATTTTCTTTAAAAAGCAAACAGGAAAAAATGAATGTGTCCACATTCTCTTCAAAAATGCCCCGTTCATGCCAATGGAATGTTGAAAGATTGAATGCAACTTTTGCTTTAATCCTCATAAAATAGGACAAACCAAAAAATTTGGACTAGATTCTTATGGCAAGATGCAGGGAAACGCACTGTGTGTTTCTGTGAAGTCAGGTCAAATGTTGTATTGTTGCAAACAAGAGGAACAAATATGGGCAAGTTTGCTTCACATGCTCCAGTGAGATTGAAAACATGGGTAAAGGGGAGCCAGGCAAACAGAGCAATTGGAACTATGGAAACATTTCTGTTCCCAAGCAAATTATGTGCAATTACAAGCCCAGGAACACCCACAGAGTTCTCAAACTGGGTGCCATAGAAGGCACTGCTGCTAACTTCTAAGCAAACAACAATAGGAAAGGAAATACCCAATGGGGCTAAGCTTGCCCTTCTCAGCTGGCACCAGAATAACATTGCTTGAAGAAAACAATGTGAAACCTGGCAGGCAAGAGTCACAAATAAATGCTATTTTAGCAAATGCTGTGGAAAGATAGGCTGTATTTATGAAATAAAATACTACTTTCTAATGGTGTGTGTTATGTCAGAAAGACTCCTGCTGCTCGATGCAAAAATAGATGCTGCATCCCTACTTATGTTAGGGTGCTCTTTAAAACACTGGGATTTTCTAGTAGGCTAATACCTATAGCTATGGATTTATATGTAGTCTCAACTTTATGAGGTCATTTTAAGATGTTGCTGATTTCCCGAATCCTAGAGCAGAGTGTCTTAAACTTCAACGTATAGGCAATCATCTAGGGATGGTGTGAATCCAAGTTCCAAATGAGGTGGGGTGAGACCTGTAGTTTTGCATTTCTAACCAGGACCCAGATAACACCAATGCTACTGGTCTTTAAATCACATTTGAGTGGCAATGTTCCCGAAAATGTGTCAACATAAAGAGAAATGGGGGAAGAAGGTCTTAGAGACTCAGGACATGGTAGGATAAGATGACGGATTTAATTGCTGTTCAAATGTGTATACAGCAATATGAGGTAGAAAAGACACATTTAGAAGACTCAATCTTCTTCACTGAGTAGAGTTACAACAGAAGCAGAACTTATTTTATATACTGTGAAGAGCCATAATATCTGGGCAAGATCTGGGTTGTGAGTAAGTCACACTTTATTCACATCTTATCTGGCTTTAGAACTCTTCCCAGTTAGTGGTATCTTCATTTCTGTCATGTTGATTTTGCTAAGAGACTTTTTACAAAGAGCCCCAAAGAGATAGTGGTGTCTCCAGCACGATCCCCTGCCTCCTGCCCTAACGTGTTGTATTCCACAGGAACCTGGATTTTCCCTAGTCTGTTTTTTTCCTAAATTGCTTTTTCCTCCCCTTGTTTAACACATTGTAAACCATTCCTTTGCACTGTTTAAAAAGACTGTTAGCTGCATGCTTGCTTTCAGCCCAGTCCTTGACTGAGGCATTCCTCCTGTTCGTTCCTCCTCATTTCACCTCAGCTCCCAACAATATACCAGCATCTTTGTGTCAGAAGAGACCTTGGCGATCAATCAGGAGTCAGTCTCTTGATTGCCCACCCAGACTCTTTCATGGTGTCCAAAGGGCCTCCTCTTCATGTTCAGAATCAGAGCAGCAAGCTTCTTCCCAGGACAGTGTATTAGTTTCCTGCGGCTTCTGTAATAAGCTATCACAAACTTGTTAATTTAAAAATAACAGATCTCCTTTTACAGTCTGAAAGTCAGGCTTCCAATATCCTCATTACTGAGCTGAAATTGAGATGTCCACAGGGTCTAACTCTTTCCAGAGGCTCTAGGGGAGAATCTGTTTTCTGTTTCTTCCAGTCACTGCTGGCTGCTGGTATTCCTTGGTCTATAGCCACATTACTCCAGTCTTAGGCCAGAATCTTCAAATCTCTCCCTGCTTTGTCATCATAGTTTCTTCTCCTCTGAGAGTTTCTGTATAGAATCTCTCTCTTTCTTTTATAAGGACTCTTGTGATTGCATTTAGGACCCATGGGGATAATTCAGTACGATCTTCCTGTCTTAGGATACTTAATCATGTCTGTAAAGTCCCTTTTTATAAACAAGTTAACATTTACAGGTTGAAGGGATTAGGAACTGATGTCTCTGGGGGCTTTTATTCTGCCTGTTACACACAATCAGCTACTGTAGGATAATGCATGGAGTGTGATCAGAAAGATTTACTAGCATGACAGGGTAGGATGAAAACAAACTGTCCCGAGACAGTTGTCAGCTGACAAAAGCTCTTCATATAGCACTGGGTATCAATGCTGGTCCATGTCTCAGATGCCCAGGAAGCCTTGCTCCACTTACAAGACACGAATATATGGCATCATCCACAATGGCATTGAGATTGTCTGATGGTATCTCTACACAGCTTGCCTCTTGGATCTCTGCTAATGAGCACTGCCCTGTCTTTTAGAGCAAAAGGCTTTTTTTCCCCAAATAGGACAGAATGAAAATTAAAATCTTTCATTTTTTTGAAATTTAAAGTTGTGAATTTTGGAAAAAAATGCAAATTAACAGGAAGAAGCAAAGAAATATATACAGCGGTCTTTCATACCCATTATCTAGCCTTACCCAGTGTTAAATCTTGCAGCACTAAAGTTTGCTATCAGAAAATGAATCTCATCTGCAGACTATATATCTCCACATATTAGAAGGCACACGTTTTAGCTGATTAAAAAATTGCAAAGGACTTTTAAATGTTTTATACTTTTTTATTTTTTTTAGAATGAAACAGATACCTTTCTTATAGACTGTCTCAGCATCCAATCAGAGACAAAGTACATGCTGTGGTTGAGAGGTATAGAGAAGCTTTCACCAGGAGATGGCACCTTAAATGTATGTTATAAAACTCATGAACCAGGAAACTGGTATCGTCACTTCTCATTTCAGTTTTCCAGCATTTCATTTACTGCAATATAACCGGTAATGAAATAAATTTAAAGACATGAATCCAACATTATATTCTACTTTGAGAATGTAGTTGTTTACACATATAGTTAGAGCTTTTTTATGTGACAGGGTGTTGATTTTCATGGTGGAATTTCATGGATTGTAATGAATTGCAAACTAATTTTAGGAAAGGTGGTTATTTTCTGTGAACGGGACATTGCGCTTTGAATATCGTGGTCGATGCACTCTTCTCTGCTTCAGTTTCTACTTCTGATATTGTCGGTCTGTGGATAGGAAAAAGCTTCAGGAGAAAAGGTCAAAATGAGGCAGCTGCAGAGGCTGGGTGCTGTATTCAGCTGACTCTCTCTAGGGGGGCCAAAAACTGGAGAGGGAGGGACACGGGTCTACGATAACAGCAGCTGACTAATCACAAATCTCTTCAAAATCCTCATAATTATATGGATTGATGAGAAAGACAAACAGAATTATGTAAATCCAGTGCTTTGGGCAGAAGTCCACATTACCTATGGGTAGGAAACTAAATACCATTTCCCACGGAAACTGTCTCTCAAGCTGGGTCAGAATGTCTAGGGTTGGTGAGGATCCAACCATATGTAATAATAATAATACTAATAATGATGAGAATTAAAATAATAATGATGATGGCAATAATGATAATGATAATAATAAAAAATAATAGTGATGATATGATGAGGATGATAATAACAATAATAAAAAATAATGATAGATTGAGCTTATATCAGCACTAGAAAGACCACAGGAAGTGCAGCAGTGAAAATAGAGCTTTGGAGGATCAGCACACATCCTTGGAAAAGGGCTAAGTGTCATAAGCCTTGGAAAGCCTTCAGGGAAGGTGGCTCCTCTAGGAGAGGTACCTGCTGGAGACTGGGTGATGGGAAAGGAAGAAGAGTGGTGGGTTGGGGGAGGTCTTTAAATGCCTGAGCTGGAAGAGAACCTGGTACAATGGTCCTTCCCCCAGTACCAGATGGGGGGAAGCATCTAACAAAGATTTCTGGAGCAGGAATTATGCCTCAGAGGTTTGTCTTGTGGAGCCATATTGAAAGCCGAGGCAAAAGGACAAATCAATAATACTGATCTGGTTTTTTTGATATTTTGAGCAACCTGGGTTTTAAAATTCATTCTTATTTTAAAAATTTGTGTTGAGGTCTTTATTTTGATGGCCAAGTTTTTTAGTGCTCCCTTAGGTTGTATTGTTCCCTCACCTTGTGCCTCTCTTGTTTCTGTCCTGCCCTGGGGTGACCTATGCCCAGGGGAGTCAGTTGGAGCTGCCATTGAGGGCTGCACTGGGGACAAGAGTATTTCCAAACCTCTGTGAGTGCTGGTGGACCAGCTTCGGCCCAAATCCTCTGAAAGGAACCATTAAAGCTGAACTGTTAGATGGGAGAACACATCAAAGGCTTGTATGAGGGTGCCCCTGTACAGTGAAAAGGCATCAGTGGAGATCTACCTATTTTCTTTGCTATGGTGGCCATTTTCCAAAATTGATCTTTTTTTTTTTTTTTTTTTTTTGAGATTAGGTCTTGCTATTTTTACCCATGGACTTGCAGGCTCTCGTTGCCTGGGGTACCACTGACTCAAGCAGTCCCTAGCCTCATCATCCCAGGTAGTTGGGATTACAGGCGTGCATCACCACGCCCAGCTATTTTTTTTTTTTTTTTGGCACTAGGTCTCACTATGGGCCCCAGGTGGAACTCGAACCGCGATCCCTAGCCCCGACCACTTTATAGGCTGAAGCATACAGGCACGAGCCACCGTGCCCAGCCTCCAAAATTGATCTTTTAAAACCCATTTACTCGCCATCAGAATCACCAAGCTATCCTCATCCTCAGTAGTGCTCTTGACCCAGTGACCCAGTGACCTGTTATCACCATCAGAGTGATAAATGCACACCATCAAAACAGTCACCCACAGCGTCCCCTGACCTGGAAGGAGTAACTGTGGATGATGGCTCACTGGATGGCACCGCTGCCAGAGGGAATCTTGGAGAGCCAGTTCTGGTCTGTTTCTTTCACAGATTTCTTTAGAACCACTGATCTAAATGAGTTATAGATTCTCTTCTCATTCTGTCTTCATAGAGAGGACCTGGCAGGGTCAAGAGGATGAATGTACACAAATACAGAGTCATTATTGGAAAACACATTCAAAGTAAATAATAGTCTGCAAGTAGATAAAAGGCATAATCTTTGCATTTGGAAATTGTCATGCCTCTCCTAGACAAGTGTTGTTTGCAGTTCTCTGTAGGACAGGAGGCTGTATCAGTGAAAGGAACCAACAATTCTCTAACCCTATGAACAATTACAGAATTTGATGAGAAATATAAACAGATACTTTCTGCCTTAAAGTAAATGTTGTGTGCATGGAAGGCATACATTCAGACATGTATGTAAATTGTAAGTACAGCAGTCAACATTATTCACAAAATTACAAACCTCTAGTCAACATTATTCACAAAATTACAAACCACCAGACTAAGAACTACCACAGGAAACTCCCCATGTCACCTTCCAATAAGTGGCTACCTCAGATAATACTTTCCTGTCATCTAATCCCATAGATTTGTTAGCCTAGTTTTGTGTTTTATATGAATGAAGTCATGAACATGTATTCTATTATATCTGGCATCTTTAGCACAAATATTATGCTTGTGAGATTCATTCATTTTTTTTTTGATTCATGTTGTTTGTAGACATATGTGTTTATTTTTGTTGCCGTGAAATGATCCCTCATGTTAATTGACTCTGATTCATTTCACTATTGTACAGTCAATGGACATTTGGATTGTATGAATACAGCTGCTATGTTTGTGTGTGCACGTTTTTGCATGCTTGGATATGTCTGGGAGCACATAAGAATGTTCAGCTGGTTTGTCCATAGAAATTAAAATTTTTATGTTTCATGGGTTTTAACAAATCTGTAATTTTCTGAGTAGAATTGTATATGAACAACTTGAGAAGGGATTGATTGCAACAAACACGATTCCTCCTTCCACAGCATGTGTTTGGGCATCATTTAATTCAAATTTCATTTTCAGAAGAGCATTTTCTAACACAGCAACCCCTCTCCTGGTCTAATTATAGCATTTCTAGTATTTCTAGCCTTTATCATGTTAGGAAACTTAAATGATTGCTGCTCATATACATGGGCATATTATGAATCTATTTTCAAAACTGAGGGTAATAGCATAGCTAACTAGTATCTAATCTATTTCTAACAAGCATGTAGGTGATCCCCAGATCTTATCTAGTAGACTTGTACTGAGGAAGATATTCATTTATTCAAAACTCTCTATTCTTCATATTTTAAGTGCACTGCAAAATCTGACACGATGCACATAATTTAAGAGTAGTTTTTAAAAAACTGATAAGACCCACAGTTTATTTAAAATAGAATAACTAAAAAATAAGTCATAAGCAAATACAAGATAAAAAAATATAGCATTTCTAGAGAAACATCTTAGAATAAAATTTGGGAAAATATGGAAATACAATGAAAGAAGGAAGGAAGATGAATTTTGAAAACCAGTGATTTTTAAAAAAGGTAATCGAGTAACTGTATGATATAGACTTTTTTCATTGAGTTTTCATCTACTTTATATTGAATGATAGTTCATCAAATATCAATTTAATAGAAGTTCTAGAAAGGGTAAGAAGGGACAGAAAGATGTATTTTCAGAAGGGTCTGTGTCTGTCCTCCCATTTGGGATGGTTTCTTTGTACTTTGATCTCACATCTTCCATTTTGGTATACTTCCTTAAAGTACTAGAAGGAAGTATTCTAATAGAAGGAAATCTCCCTATAGAATCATTACAAGTCAGAGTCAGTTCTTGATTAATATAATTTTTTACATTTCATTTTCCCCCCATTTCCACCACATAATAACATTCCCTGCATTTCAAAACAATTCAACTTGTTTTACTAACATATTAAGATCAGCTGGTGACATTTAGTGGTCTCAATCATTAGATTCATTGTTCTTTCTTCTAATGAGATAAGGATTAATTTGGTTATTCAGGAAAGAATTCAGTTGTGTTTCTAAATTAGAAGCTCATTTTCATCCAGATAATGGAAGGCTAGGAGTGTGTGTCCTACTTTAAGACTAGAGCTATTGTTTCTAACAATTTTGGCTTAGAGTTCTGTGGCAAAAAGAATCAAAATAACCTTGATTCTTAGCTTTTGGCTAGAGTTATTTTTATAATTTGTCATCTGAATTGAATTATTCAGGTGGAAGAAATAGTAATACAGAATTGGTTGGATGTGACCACATTAGTGATGATATATACACGATTACATCATTTGTGACCTATGGAGTCCCCAGAACACACATTTGATGCAATAGGAGACCCCCTTCAGTCCACTGTTGTTAGCATATGACTCTCATTTTCATAGTGAGAAAATGAAACTCAGGTCAAATGCCTTGTCCAGGGTCATGATACTAGTAAGTGGCAGAAACTGGACCAAAGCCCAGATTTCCTGATTCTAAATGCATTGTGCTGACATCAGCTGCTAAACAACTGGAAGTTATCAGACATAAATAAACTATATTTGAACCCACTTGGCTGAGATCTTAAACCATGTCCTAAATGTGACATTTCCAATCTTTCTCCACTCCCCCCCCCCCATTTTAAGACTATAAATTGATCTCAGCTAGTTTTGCTGAATCAGTAGCCAGATTCAAATCATATCACTGAATGGAATATATTTTTTTCATTTATTTTAATGGGGAGTTAATTCTGAGACTTAATCAGCAGAAACATTTCCTTTGTACTTGCAGAGCTGCAGAATACACGTGGCAGTTTTATTCCATGTGATTATAGAGCTTTCTGCCTAAGGGGAAGAATTCAGGACAGAAATCTAGGTGTTAACCGTTGGCCTATGGATATGGGAAACCTCTCTTTTGATGTTTTTTTACATCTAAGATTTGATTCATTTATCTATATGCTCTTGATGATAAGAATATAATTCTTCCAGATATGCACACACATCTAAGTTGTTTGCTCATGTGTTTCATCAAAGCCTTTCACAGAGAGTGAGTGTGGATAGGAGGTATCACATTCCTGAAAAGGCTTAAAGCTAGATGTTGGCATTTTTCTCTAAATGAGGACATGAAGATAATTTTATGACACAATTGCTAAAATTGTGGGTTTTAGAGTCAGATTGCCTGTTTTCCAGCTCTGGCTCCATGTCTTACCACCCTGTGACTTTAAGTAATTCACAATCTTCTGTGACAGCATCCTCAGTTGGGATAATTACAAATACCTTAAAGAGTCTTGAAGATGCAAGGAAAGTGTACCTTTAAAGCATTGGAAGCAGTATTTGCTATTATTCTATCTGTGTTATAGTAAAAGTGATCATTTTACAAATGGCAACTTTTAAAGTACACTGCAATTTTTAAAATCTGATAGGGCATTTCTTTACTCTTTTGATTGTGATTGATTATAAGGAAAGACTAAAGAAATGCAAATATTCCTGCTTTCTCATTATAGAATTCCCTTTCTGAAGCTTGTAGATCCATATCTTGGTGTTTGTAATAGAGATTACAGTCGAAAATCAAGAACATACAAAAATAATTTAACCAAGAAATAATTCTAGTCATAGAATTTATTCTAATAATCTACTTAAGCCCTTTCCCCTCCTCTGTCAATGCATTTTGGGGGGTTCATTGATTTCCAAAACCAAAAGTAAACCTTGACACAAGCTCAGACACATCACTAGTGTGCTTTTCTTTGTCACTGAGGTCACAGGGATTCTTTGCCTCCTCTGAATGCCGACTGAAGTGTAATTTCACTCTTGCTCCTCTGACATCTACACATTTCTTTGTATCTGTTGGCTCCTGGGCATGTTCCCATTTCCTTCATTAGAGCTAAAGCTCTCTGAGGGCAAGAACTCTTTAACAATCCTCAAGCCAACTTACCTCCCTGCACTGCTGACTCCTGAGCTTATGAGTTTTATCTATATTTTACTATATTTTACCCATATTATTCCATGCACAACTCAGATGCTCTCATGATTTCAAGAGATGCATTTTCAATAAGCATATAATCAGTTTCAGAGAAAAGTCCACATTATTTGGGAGAAGGGGTGGATTTCCAGAGCTGCACAACAGAGAATGAAACACTCCACCTTTACCCTCTTCTCTCCATGTCTTGCTGTCTTTCTCTTTGCCTGTGCTAGAGTGTCCTTACAGACTTTCAGGGTCTTCTCTCTCTGATATTGTGGGACAACTTTAGATGTCTACAGGATCAGCTAATCCCAAACAATTAATTTGGGTGGAAGACATTTTCTCCAAATTACTGTTTTTGTTTTCCCAGGATGGGCAACCAGCACTCTTGTGATATGTATATGCAGTCGGCACTCTAGAAATGTTGCCTCATGATGCACAGTGTTTGATTATGGTAGAAGCAATTTTGGGGGCAAATGGTAAAGATTTATTGGAAAATTTGGGAAGGAAATCTCTGAGGTGTGGAATCATACCTTTTTGCTATAGATTAAATGCTTGTGCCCATTCATTTGTTGACATCCTAGACCTCAAGGTGATGGTGATAGGAAGTGAGGCTTTCAGAAGTGATTAGATCATAGGTAAGATTAGTACCTTACAAGAGATCTGAGAGTTTCTCAGTTCCTTCTAGCAGGTAAGGATATGTGGAAAGATGGCTCTCTGTGATGATGCAGCTGTTCTTGGAACAGCTGTTGGATTCCTTGTTTTTGGATTTCCTTGCCTTCAGAACTGTTAAGAGTAGGTTTCTGTTATTAATAAACCATCCAGTCTAGAGTATTCAGATATAGCAGCCTGAATGGACTTGGACACTTCTTCAGCAGGATTGCTCAATGGAATGATCTGTTCTTAGGAGGTGAAAGTATTTTAAGAAGTATATTCTTCAACTGACCACTATCGCTTCTTTAAGAAATAGTGACATAATTACAGGAAAGATTATTTCTCTGAGAAAAGTCTGCAACATACTTGGAAGATTCTGGTTGTTTTTTTTTAACTCACACACCTGACTGTGTGAAAAGGTCATGAACATTAAAGAAATGTTAGACTTTCATTCCTATCCACTCAGTGAGACTGTGCAGCCTCAGGGGTAAACAAAAAAGCTGAGCAGCACTCCCTCAAGTGTGGCAATTCAGGTTATGTGTCTCCATCTTTTCCCTGGTGATAGGTAAAGAGATGAAGGGTCCAGAATCCAGAGGGCAAAGACAGTACATGCTCTTCAGAAGCAGAGTTGTTCAGTCTAAGTACTAGCTGGTATTTAGAGGAAAGATACTTGACAAGGAAACTAGAACTCCTACAGACCCAGAAAGGGTCTACCTATTTATAATTCTTTATAGCTTTTTATCAGGAGATAAAAAGCTGTACAGATATGTTCTATTGGGTAGGAGAGAAGACCCATATTAGTAACAGAACTTTATGCTCCAGGCCAAATACAGAGTCAGCTTGAGGGCATTGTAAGTGAAAATAAAGAGCACATACACAGGGCTTCAGATGAACGTCCATAAGTTTTCATAAGTTAGCACAAAAATCACATCACAAGCCAGGCGTGGTGGCATACTCCTGTAATCCAAGCCCTGCAAGGCAAACAGGTCAGGGATCGCTTGAGTTCGTGGGTTTGAGACTACCCCAGGAAATATAGTGAGACCTGGTCTTGAAAAAGCAGCCAGGCACTGTAGTAGGTGCCTGTAGTCCCAGCTACCTAGGAGGCTGAGGCTGGGGATCGCTTGAGTCTGCGGTACCCAAGGCAAATTGACTTGAGTCTGTGGTACCCTAGGCAACATAGCGAGACCTAGTCTCAAGGTATTCTGAGTGGTATACCACTTGTATTTTACTGTGTATATGTGTTGATTAAAAAATGTGAAAATAAGTAGTTGGTCCATCAAACTCAGGATTTCACAGAGAAATGGCAATCAACCTCTACGGACAGCAAGAGCTAGAGATGATATGTTGATATGTTCAAAACTGTTCAAAATTATTTTAAAACTTTGATAACTGAAATTTTCTCCAAACCCACTTCCTGTATTTTTGAAGCATGTAGTTAGCTTTTCTGCCCATTCTTAAAATGGGTCTTTACATTTTTATTGAATTGCATGAATCCCTTATAAATTTTGAATAGTAGCCCCTTTTTGGATGTATGATGTGCGGATATTTTCTTCCATTTGGTAGGGTATCTTTCTGTTTTGTGTTAGTTTCTTTTGTTGTACAGAAGCTTTCTAAATTTTACATCGTTCCATACAGATGATGTGGGTTGCTACTGTAGATTTATATAAGTTGAATGTCCACATTCATTACTTCCCAGGGTCACAAGAAAAGGAGAGGTTTGGCTTTGTAAATATGGTGGTGGTTGGTATGTGAATAGCCAAATTTAGCACATTCGGTTAGATAACCACTTGGTGGAGATGTTGTAGAGGCGATCCAAGCATTGTTGGGATAAAATAGGCCTTGAAGTCTCTTTCCTACTGAAGAGTGTACAACTCTTATGGAAGCTGATGAAAGAGACTTCATAATGAAGGGATAATGTAGCAGTTGTCAAAGGATACAAGACCCCCTAGCATTCATAACATGATCAGTGCTGGACTTCGATGGGACCCACATTTCTTTGGACATCTTAGGCTGTGTGGGAGGCCCTCAAATGAAATAATTGTTCATTTTACATTTAAAAGTCTTGCTGGGCTTTTGTTCAGGTGAAAAGCTTCGATAATGATATGAACCTAAAGCTCAACTCCATTTGATGTAGAATAGCATTTTATTTTTTTCATGGTTTTACTATGCATTCATTTTTTCCTCCAATGGTATAATGACTGCATAACTACTAAGTAACTCACAGAAACATATTTTAAAGCTAGAAATCTATTTATATTTATTATAAATCACTCTGACTTCTATTAAAATTAGAATATTTTATTTATTTAAAAATTTTTGTGCTTATTTGGGTTGGATATGCTATGTATTTATGTCAGATTCTCTTTGCAATTTCTCTAAATTTGGAAGTGTTTTAGACACATTCTTTTGTCATTGAGAGGGCTTTAGTTACTCTCCCCCAAAGATCAATCCCTGTGATTCTAGGGAGAGAATTTTATTCAGTGCTTGTGTTTTATAAATTCTAAATACTTGGATTTCCAGAAAACTTTTATTTATATAATTATTTTAATTTCTATAATTTATGCTTACTATGTAACCTTGGTTTCCACACTGTATATATTTCAGGGATATAGGTTCATACCTCTACTAATGTATGTTATCACACAACACCCACCACCAAAGCCCCAGTAATCTTCTACATAGTCATTGGGTATTCTCTCCCTATTTATTCCCATCTTCACATTCTTTCTTTCTGGTAGTGTCACGTCTACAGTAAGATTTCATAGGTTCACTTTAGATTAATTTTGTCTATTTCTTTTCTTTGTTTCTATACATTGCACATATTTATAGACTCATCTGTTACATGACTTTATCTTTTGACTTACTTTGCTTAGCATAATCTCCAGTTTCATCCATGTTGGTTGCAAATGCAAGATTTCATCATTTTTTGATAGCTGAGTGGTATTCCATTGTGTATTTTTGTATGTACGTATGTATGCACACACACACATAATTCTCTCATCTTCCTTTGAATGTTTTTGTATTCTTCACACAGTTACCTAGAAGAGGGACTACTTGTTTATATGGTAGATCTATTTTGAATATTTTGGAACTCAACCAGTCTATATTGCCACCAATAGTCTAAGAAGATACCTCTCTCTCTGCATCATTGCCAACAAATACACGGAAAAAATAATCTGCATTTGGCTGTCCAATTTTCATAATGCCATTAGTTATATAAACTTCCCCTACTCCTTTGTATGTTCTTTGCTCCTTTATCATAGATCAACAGTATAAATTTATTTCTGTAATCTGAACTATATCACGTTGATTTTTGCATCTATTCTTTTTCCAATAATATATTGTTTCGATTACTATAAGTTCATAGTAAAATTTAAAGTCTGGAGTGTAATATCTGTTTCTTTTTAAAATCAGGTTTACATTGCTTTTTGGATGTCTTTTGTGTCTTATAAATTGTAAGACTATACCATATATAAAAGCAGACACGTATATCACACTAAAAAGGATAGATCAATATCTCTGATTAACATGACTACAAAGGTCCTCAACAAAATCTTAGCAAACTGAACTCAGTAATACTTTGAAAGGTCCTGCACCATGAGTAAGCAGGATTTGTTATAAGGATCCAAGGATGGTTCAACATCCTCAAGTCAATTAATTTGATTACCATATCAACAAAAAGACAAAAGTCAACAGGTACCGAAAAAGCGTTTGACAAGATCCAACATCAATATATGATGAAACTCTCAATTAGATGGGCAGAGAAAGGGTATACCTCAACATATGAAGGCCATATCATACAAATCCACAACTAACATTATATTGTGGTGAAAACCTGAAAGTTTTTCCTCTAAAATCAGGTACAAGACAAGGATGCTCATATTTCCAAAACCGTGTTTAATAGTTTGGATAAGGGTCAGGCATGGTGGCTCGTGCCTGTAAGCTTCAGCCTATGAAGCAGCCAGGGCTAGGGATGGTGGTTCGAGACCTGCCTTGGGCTTGTAGTGAGACCTAGTTCCAAAAAAATAGCTGGGTGTGGTGGTGTGCACCTGTAATCCCAGCTACCTGGGAAGCTGAGACTGGGGATTGCTTGAGTCTGTGGTACCCCGGGCAACGAGAGCCTGTGGTTCCACAGGCAAAAATAGCAAGACCTAGTCTCAAAAAAAAAAAAAAAAAAAAGTTTGGATAGAAATCCTAGATAGAACAGTTAGACAAGAAAAGAATATTAAAGGGCTTTGAATTGGAAAAGAGGAAGTAGAAAACCTGAAATAGACCACTAAAAATATTAGAAGCAATAAATTAATAAATCAATCCAGAAAACTTTTGTTAAATGTTTTTAAAAAACCCTTTAGGGTTTTTAACAAACCCTAAAGATTTCCATATATTCACAGTATGTGACTCCTAAGGGAATATTTAAAATTTATTAGATAATAGATTAAAGGTAGAGCTCTATTCTACAAGAAAATAGTTAGCACAACCATTCTTTTTAGTTTAGTTGTCCTCAGAATACACTGAATATTCTGAGCCACTTGTAGAATATACAGATTGCTGGATTTATTATCATAAGTTTTTAAGAAGCATCTCATGGTTGCTAATCAACTACAAACTTGCAAACACTGAAGTTGAAGGGGAAAAGTAAACTACTTCTTGATATCCCACCTGTCAAAATACTCTCTTATAAACCCCATAAGTATAATAAACTGCTATTCCTATGGGTAGAGTCTTCTAAAAATTTAAAACCAATTTATTCAAATGATTCCTCTAAGAGGAAATTTTGCTGGTTTTATAAAATATTCAACAGGATATATGTGTACAAATGCATTTTAAAAATGGTGTGTCTGTGCTAAATGACATTGCTTCATTAGGTCACTTAAGATCAGAGCTTTCAGGCTGGGCATGGTGGCTCATGCTTGTAAACTTCAGTCTATGAAGCGGCCGGGCCTAGGGATCACGGTTCGAGTACCGCCTGGGACCGGTAGCAAGACCTAGTTCCAAAGAAATAGTGGGGCATGGTGGCGCGCGCCTGTCATCCCAGCTACCTGGGAAGCTGAGGCTGGGGATTGCTTGAGTCTGTGGTACCCCGGGGCAACGAGAGCCTGTGGTTCCACGGGCAAATATAAAAAAAAAAAAAAAAAATCAGAGCTTTCATATATATCTTAATTTATGTAACTAGTTAACAGCAAATAAATAAAATAGATTTTGGTTTATATTTATTGAAGTCAATCAGGAAAACTGTTCCAAATATTCTACTGCAGAGGGAATCCAAGCTCAAACTTAAGTTTGGCAAGGATACACAAATGTTTGCATGGATTTCAGCTAACATCTTTTTTGACAAACTCAATTTATTCAAAGAGTTTAGAAAGTCTAATATTAGAAAAGCTGAAAAATAATTAGCCAAAGTTAGTAAGTTAGTATAGTGCCAGTGTACATATAAAATATATAGTTTTTTATAATGTATAGAGTTTCATCTAATGGTCAAACTGCAATAGTGGGTTAAGCATCACATCTTCTCCTCTGTTAAAAAGAAACTTTAGCATTGACTGTGTCAGTGCTAACTGGCTATGATGCCATTCAATTATAAGATTTTTTTTCTCCTCTGGAACAAGAATGGACTTCTTTTATTCTCTAGATCATAGGCTCTAAGTCAGGGAAGATTTTACTCCCCAGTGAATATTGCACAGCATTGGGAGACATACTTTAGTTGTCACAATTGGCGGAAGGGGTGCTGCTAGTATGTGATGGATAGAGGCCAGGGGTATTTACAAACATCCTACAGAGCACAGAATAGCCCAACAACAAAGAATTATCTGGTACCAAGTATCAATACTGCCTAGATTGAAAAACATTTCTCTAGACAAAATAAGGCAAAACTATAAGGAGATAGAAGATTTCATGCCCATGGAGCAAGATATAGAATGAAGACTCTCTCTCACATGATCTTGTTTTTTCTTTGTATTAACTTTTCTTTTAAGTATGGAATAGCTGAAACCTTTCAGCAAAGGGTGTGTTGTAATACACCAAATGAACTAAAGTGTAAACCCAGGAAATTTTGCAGAATTCCTTGGACAACAGTATTTCAATCAACATAGTACTGCATTGATATGATTATCTGAATTATTGTTATTATCATGCTTAGCTTTTAATTGTGAACATTAAGAATCTAGCCTTTTACATATTTAGACTTTGTTGGTTGCTTTGTTTACATAGCAGTAATACATGATATCGTCAGCCATGTTTCTTTCTTTCAACTATTTCTGGAAAAGGATTCAAAAGAAATTGAATTCCACTTCCAGCTCTCTGAGTTACCTAAATTTGAAATCTTGAGAGCAAACAACTTCATCTTGCAGATTTTTATTTCCTCATGGACACAATGAAGGCATTTAAAAAAAAATTGTAACAGTTCCTATAATCTTCATGAGTCTAAGACTATGAACATTGAATTTAGAAGAGGTTTGAAGACATGATGTTTAGAAATGTTGTTGAAAATACAAGCTAAATGACCTGGGAACCAGACACATTGTAATGGGTAAATTGTTCAGAATGGATGATGGCTGGAGAAACTCAAAATCTATTTTGTATTGTTAGAATCAGAAGTTTATGGTGCCTACATTTGACTATTTTTCTGAACTGTGACTCTTTAAGAAATTCAAATGACTATGTTTTAAATGCCACTGATACTTTTGATTCTTGTAGAGATGATTTTTAAAACATTCTTTCTTTTGAATGAGTCTCTGTGGCTTCTTTTCAGCTTCAGCAAAAAGACTAGGTGTTGACTGAAGCATTCTAAGCATGAAGGGAAGGTGGTTCCTTAGTTAAATCAAGAATAAAGCCTCGACCACGGAAATGTTGAGGACTTTGGAGGCAGAAATCAAGTCTTTTTGATTTCACACCCTAGCAGTGTTTAGAACACAGTAGGTACATAATGAATGTCCAGTAGAAGATAATTGGTATCAAATGTTTATGTTACAGCATAAGAATAAGGACTATATATTTTAACAGTTGACTGGACAACAATTGTAAGCTATCTAATTGATGGATGTTTTGAGAATTCATGAAATGTTGCTTAAGGCCAAATTTGCTATGGGATATTTTATAGTTATCACTGTAACATTTAGAATTAAAAATTCATTCTTCACTCTCATTTTATAAATGATAAAAACAAATTTACATTTATTAATTCAGCTACTATGATCTATATCCTGCAGCTTTGTGATTATAATTCTGAACCAGGACAACAGTTTTCTAATTACAGGGTTTTATTTACAAAGGGAAATATATAACTTATTCAAATTAAATAAGCAAATAACAATATATTAGCTTTTCTACCTGGACATTGCCTATTTTAAATGTTCTCAGAATGATTTCATATACGAAGTTTTTCATTGACAAAGACCTTCAGAAATAATAACTTTTGATTTTCAATTGACCTCTCCCCCCAGCATGTTTGAGTGTCCTGGATTTTCCCTTTTAATTCTCAGTAGTGTACTGAGAAGCAGTGACTGTGGCCTTTAAGTGACTGCCCAGAAAGGCAGAAGTAAGAGCTTCCTTTTGGTCAAGACTGGTCCTTCTCTTGTTCTTTTGTTTTGTTCTTTTAAGAAATGCCAGTCACACTTGAGCTAGATTCCTGGAAGCTAATAACCATTATTTCATCCCTTTTTGTGGAAATACCTTCTACCTTCAAGCCTAGCCCACCAGCTCCTCAGCCTCCTGGTCTCTGGCCCCTGGTAAGTGCCTCAGGAATGCCTGCTGGGTTTGTTTTCTCACCTCTACCTGACAATCAGTGCTGTGAAGAAAGGAAGTCTGATTGGATCTCTGGATCCCGATGACACCATTATGCTGCCAGTCACAAGCACATTCCTTCTTAAGTAAAGAGCCTGAGGCTTTTTTTTTTCACACCTCCAACTTGCAGAAAGAAATTCAAGGCTAATAGCCTTAGATCTGTGTCAGAGACATTATTTATGTTCATTAGACATAGTGTGAGAATACAATGTCTGTAGACAAGCCGGGGCATTTTGCTGTGTCCCTTGCCACTTCATTGCTATCTTGTTAAGTGTTAATCCAACACTAACATAATAACTGATTACTGAAAATATCAATTAGAACTAATTTTCTAATTCACAGAAAGACACAGACTGGTTTTTCATATTTATGAAGCACTATGTATGTGGTTTTTTTTTAAAAGGGCTGGTAATAAAAACTAATTTATTGACCCAAATTAAAGCAGTACATATTTCTTTGAGAAATAGAATCCATGTTTTTGGTATCTAAAATAACATAACAAAAACCTACAAAAAATCACAAATATACCATAAAAAAGTTCACAAATAGACAAAAATTCAGAATCACATTGATTTGTTTTCTCATCTAATAACAATCACTAAGTTAAATTGTTTCTTTATTCCAAATATTTTCATTGAGAGTCAGTGAATTGCCAGGCTCAATGGTAGGTATTGTCAATAATAGAATACAAATATCTAAGGTCCCGATTATCATATAAATTAGCTTATTGTGTTGAAAGGATATGAGAAATATTGAACAAATGAAATAATGATGATAATAAATGTTTAGATACTAGTGCTTTCAAATAA
This sequence comes from Uropsilus gracilis, assembly GCA_004024945.1. NCBI lineage: Eukaryota > Metazoa > Chordata > Mammalia > Eulipotyphla > Talpidae > Uropsilus > Uropsilus gracilis. The sequence continues at coordinate 48,638 of PVHY01003632.1, read as the reverse complement.
TGAAGAATTTAAAGAGGAGGAGGGGAAAGTAAATAGGGTTATTGTCACTTCTCAGGTCTACTGTGAGTATGCCAGACACTGGCATAAAAGAGGAGTCATTCAAGTTCGAGATGCCTAATTTTCAGTCTAATTGGGGCAACAATAGATAAAGTAACAGATGACAATTGTAGCAGGCTCGGTGCTAGCCCTCTCAAATGAGGTCAACTGGGGCCCTAAGAAGGCTGACTTGTTTTAGAAGGATCAGAGATAAGTTCTTGGAGGAGATAACATCATCTTGAAAGAACTGAGTTATTTCATCAGTGACCACATGCTCTAAGAACTGCTCTTGGAGAAAAGTGACTTTTCTACACTAGCTGTGAAAGGGAAGGAAGAACACATATTCCCAGATGAAGAAAGAGTTGAAGGAAGAATTAAAGGGTGTTTGAATATAGAGGCGAAGGCTTTTGTTTTATTGCTTGTCCTAACAGTTGTGGAGTTGAACATTTCTTTGATTTTACAGGAAAAAAGGTAATTATGTTAGAAAAAGGCCATTTACCTAAGGTGTAAATCATGGGGAAAAAAATGCCTTTCTCTGCAACCACTGTTAGTGTACTCGGGGCCTTCTGATTTATACACTGCAGCTCAATCTGTCCTTGCACACGCTGTTCATTTTCCTCATACTGCAGTTCCCCCTTCACTCTACTTTACTTGGCGAACTTCCACCTGACTTTTGGAATGTCCTTAACTGTCCCTTTCTAAGAGCTATCCTTCCTGATTTTGTTGTTGTTGTTGTTGTTGCTATTAGAAAATTAATAACCAAATTTTCATATATATATATTTAATTTGTTTTATTTTACATTGTTATCTACCCTGGAGTTCTCCACCACCTTATCCCAACTTATCACCAGTGAATCATCATCATAGTCTCATAGTCTTTGTGCCTCTCCCATTCCTACTTTCTCCCCATTCTCATGCTCCATGCTTTACTTTTGCTGAGAGGTAGTTTCAAATTTTTCTTTTCTGTTTGTTTTTAATTGATTGCACATGTATATATTTTTTACATTGTTGTTTACCCCAAGGTTCTCCCACCCCCTTGCTACCCATGAACCATCATTTAAATCTCTTGTGCTCATCACTCCCCTGCTTTCACCCTCCCACCTCTCCCTTGCTTTATGTTTTAGTTCTGCTGTCAGTTTGTTAGCTTTAACTTTTCCTTTGTCTTTCTGTATGTTTGTTTTCCCTATGTTGCTTCCTGGTTCTTTAAGATTGTGTTAGCTCCTCCCTCACACAAGGGCTCTGACAATATCCTCTGTATAATTCCCTGCCATCTTTTATTTGCCATACATTGTTATGATTATTTGTTTATTCATTTGTCTATATCAGTACAATAGATGGGGTCTCTTGAGTTAATACATTTAATTAACTCTTACTCTCCCAGAAACTATTATACCATCTAGCATTCAATTTATGTTTAGTAAATGTTTGGCAAATGAAAGGTTAAATGAATGAATTTACAAATAGACTGGCCTTCTGAGAGCATTCACAATAGCTAGTCTAACTGTTATGGGGGATAGGGACTACCCCCTTTTAAATTCTTTTTCACTATGGCTTCTTCCCCCTGCATGCAGCAGCTGCTTGAATATCGAACCTTAGCGACTTAGAGGTTTATTTCTAGATAGGGGAAAAACAAACTAAAAGAGTCCAGACCCTCACAGGTGTTCCAAATGGAATAGCGCCCACTTCCGCTCCTCAAGAAGCTGCATGGGGGTACCTCAGTCTTAGGGAACTTTTGGTCTAAAACACCAGGCTGTGTCCTTAACTCCTGATCCTGTCACTCCAGTTGGCACCAGATGAATCCAACCAACATGGGTGGGTCTCAGGCTGGTCTCCCCGAGGCAGGCCTATTGAGTGTCACCATGTCTCCGCACTTCACCAGGGTCACCTCTCCTCAGCCTTCACACAGCTCTCCATCCTCAGGAATCGAGTGCCCAGGAGGCAAGGAAGTTCCAAAGAACTCAGCGCCTGGGTCCTTCTCCTCCTGAGGCCAAAAACCTCCATGTCTGATGCCAATTTCCAGGCTCTCCCTCTCAGTCCACTCTCCATGCTCCTCTCCAAAATGTTATCTCTATCTCTAACTCTCACACCCTTTCTCTCCTTTTTTATCCTTTTCTTTGCTCCCAATTCACAACCACACCCTTGGTGGTCTGTATCTCCCTTTCCCCTCTAGGCTTTGGGAGTCACCATCTCAGGACATTGGATTAACATAATCCCAAATCTGCCCAGGTAATCACTTTACTGTAAAGAGGGGAAGTGGCTTTATCTGGCCTCAGGGTAGTCTTAGTCTCTGTGTCTTTCAGATGCACATGATAGCAATGCCCACATTCCTTTCTCAGTGAAAGGAATTGGGTCCATATTGGGTCTCCTGGCTTCATAACCAGTTTCTCAAAGATTACTGTTGCTTGAAGGAAATTCTTCAATATAATGGCACCAGCATTACTCCAGCTCCAGCCCACTGTTGGTATATTTTTTATATATCTTTTATTGAGTAACAAACAGCTCCATAATTTAGTGACAAAATAACAATAGCAATTTATTATTTTGCAAAGTTTATGTGAGTAGGAATTCAGAAGTCCTTTGGTCTAGCTCAGGTTTCTTATGCGATTTTAGCTACAAGTTCACTGGGTTTGCTGTCATCTGAAGGGCTGACTGTGACTGGTGGAACTTTCCAAAGATGGCTTATACATGGGGCTGGCAAGTTGGTGCTGAAAAGATGATTCTTCTCCACTGTGACCTCTTCCTGGTGTTTCTTGAACATTCTCACCACTTGTTTGCTGACTTTCCCCACACAGAACAATCCAAGAGACCAAACTGCCATGCCTTTTGTAACCTAGCCTGGGAAGGCACAGGCTTTGGCATCATTCTATTGGGTAAATAAACTAGCCATGCTCCATGGTAGAAGAACAACACAAAGGAAGAATACGGAAAATAAGGTTTGATGGGACCATCTTAGAGGCATGTTGTTGTTACTCTAGGCTATGTTAAACTCTTGTTCTTTGAGACAGGAATCAGAATGAGTGTCTTTTACACTTGGTCATAGCCTAGAGGGATGTTTGGGAAGGTCACAAAGAGGAGGTTAAACCCATGGGAAGTACACAGGAGTTGCTGACAGGCAAAAGATCTTTGACTTATCTTTAACCTTTCACCTATACTACACTCTGTGCCCTTTAGTAATATAAATAAATTTTCACATTATCCCTCTTTTGGTGGGTCTTATTTTCCTTATATCGATCATAGTTAGGGTCAAAGCATCATCAGGGGAACTGCCCAAGGGTAATCCATATGTCACTGTCAAAACAGGGATAACAACTCAAGGTATCTGAATTCCATACTTATGTTTAGACTAGACTACCTCCGGTGTATAATGAGTTGTGTATGTGGTGACTTCTCTGAATTTCCTTTTATCCCCTGCTGAATTCATCCCCTTGCCACCACTATACATTCTACCACCTTTGATCACATATATAATTTTCAATCACAGCACACACAAACATACACATATTCATGTATGTATCCACAAAACCACATGCACATACTTCTTTGAAAACCCAAAAGCCCACCATGACAGCCTCTCTCTTTGCCAATAGGGGATCCCTGGGGGGGGGGGGGGAATTTCAGAGTAAGGACTAAGGCTCCTATGTTCAAAATGAGAAAGCTATAATTTTCATATTGTATCTCCTTGCCAATTGTAAATCAGTCATTTTAAGGATGCTTCCTATTCTTGTTTCCCTTCAGGCAGCTCTTATTCCTCTTCGGAAAAAGAAAAGATTTGCTTTATAGCTAACTGCAGGACTGAAATGACATATAAAATAGCAACAGCAGGGAACAAATGTGTCCCTAAAGTGGCAATATGGTGCCTTTTTGTGTGTTTTAAGGCTTTGGAGTGAGAGGCAATTTTTCTTTTTTGGTTTCTATTTGAATAGGTGTTGAAAATTTTGAAAACAATATCAGGTATGTTCAGCAATAGGGCCTGACCTAAGTTGTACTATCAGCGGTGTGTGTGTGTGTGTGTATGTGTGTGTATGTCTCCCATTTTTTCTAGTACATTCCAGTATTACTTTGGCCAGCTGCTCTGATGGTATTTGCAGGCCAAAGCTATCAAACTAATAATGAAGATTGTTCCATATTATTAGGTAAAGGTTCTTTTGTTTATTTTGTAATACTTTTCACACCAAAACCATTGGCATTCTGTATCACTAATTGAAACACCATACAATAGTAACCTCTTTTACTCCCCTCTTTATCTTGCTTTTTCCTTGGTTTAAATGTGAGAAATAACCATTCTGACTGCCAAACCTATTTTCTTTTTTCCCTTTTATTTTTGTCAAATAGGACAATTCAAACATTCTTTTGAAACAAAGCACTCAAAAGCCAAAGTAATGTCTATATTTCTCCAAACTCCCTATAGTATCAATAAATCCAAAGGGCTGACAGCACAGGGGAAAGTTCTATGCTGTGAAAAAGAGCAAATTGGATCAACAGTGTTGTTCATTATCCTCCATATTAGAAAACAATGCTGCTGAAGGTTATTTCCTGGAGGGAAGACCCCTGAATGACCTGCCTTCTTCACCTCACAGTCCAGGCTTGCAAGCATCGTTTTAAGCAAGGGTAGCATTGCCTGTTCCCTTCCTTCCTTCCTTCCTTCCTTCCTTCCTTCCTTCCTTCCTTCCTTCCTTCCTTCCTTCCTTCCTTCCTTCCTTCCTTCCTTCCTTTCTTTCCTTTCTCTCTTTTCTTTCTTTCTCTCTTTCTTTCTGTATTCCTTCCCCTACTTATTTCATATTGCTAAATAGGGGTCTTCCTCTGTTCCTTTCAACATTCAGCATACATATTAAAGACTTCATCTCCATAGGTTACTATTCTGTGGCAAACTCTGGAAGGAGAGGGAATGCTGCACACTCAGATTTGCTCCTTCCCACACCTGAGTTAGGAGAATTTCCCAAAACACCTAAGAGTGTGACTTGGTGGGAAGAGGCAAATGACTTGATCCCCATTCTGCATTTTCTATGCTCAGTCAGGCAACCCTGGGCTTCTCTGCCTAGTCTCTTTATGGAGAAGGTGATGTTAGTTGTCTTCCACTTCCAGAAGCTTTTTTGACTGCATGTTTCCCTGCTTATGGGTGGGTGATATTCCCAGGCTAAGGAATTTAGGAAGAATACTTCTTGAGTTTGGTGATAACCCATATGCACAATGGGGGTGGAACTGTAGAAGAAGCAAACGAAGCTTTACAAATGATCCATGCTGTGAATTCAAGAGACTGTCAATGCCGTGTTTTCTTCTTTCAGACTCTAAAGCATATGAGAAAAGTAAATGCTGGGACCAGCGTTCAAAAAATCATCTTAATTATTGTTAATATTGGACTGGAAAACCTGAGACCCAAGACTCAAATAGGCTTCCTACTTTCCCTCCTTTGTTGTTCCCCCACCCCAAGTTAGCAATAGCTTCAACTCACTCTCTTACTATGTTGTCTAGGTTCTGAAAGTAGACACTCAATTCTTATCTCAAACCTTTGAGGTAGATACTATCAGAATCCTTATTTGAGAGGTGAGAAACACTGGGCATAAATAGGTTGTAGAATGCCCCAAACACTTTATATGGCAGGATTGGCATTTACAGTCAGTGCCACCACTAAGTGGATCTCAAGCAGGCTATGAAGCCGGCAAGGAGACATCCCTCCATGGCAGAGCTGGTGACAGAGATCTGGGTAGAAAGGTCTGGTGAGGTTGTGAGGGTCTGAGGAGGTGCCTGAGAGACCTTGCTCTAATATCACCCATTAGCCAATCACTCCTCTCCCTGTATGAGGAATGAGTTAGCTGGTGGGAGCATTTTTTTCTAAGAGGACAGGTATTTTTTGGGGGGGGGGGCAAATTTGGGAACCCAGGAAGAGAAAGGGCCATTGCTCAACTTCCAAAGGCAGCATCACCTCTTCAGGAAAGGCCGAGACATCAGATCTGGATTGCTCTCTGGGTTCATTCCCTGAATGTTGGTAAACAGGACAGGCTACATGATTTGCAGGACCCAAAACAAAACAAAAAATGTCCCATATGAGACATAGAACCTGCTGAAAGCAGATATCCTCTGGAGTCAAAAACAGCACTTATCTTCACTCACATTAATTAATTGTCCTGATTGTTGGATGCTAGACCTGGTTGACTCTGTTGCTGTTCTGTTCACCGTTGTATCCCTATTGATTGGCAGAGTCTTAATAAATATTTGTTAAATGAGTGAGCGAACAAATGAGTGAATGTAACAAAGATATAGCTTCCCTTGATGTTTGTGATATTTTTTAAATCCAGGAATTCCCTAATAATCCTAACTACATGATTAGGTTACATCATAAACTGCTGGCTTGAATTCACTAAGAAAACAAATCAACACTGTTCTCCCAAGCAGAAAGAACTCATTTATTGCAGAAATAGAAGTATTTCTCTAATCTGAAAGTAGTAATAAACTCTTGTTTCTTTTTCCTTTTTTCCCCCCACTAGTAATTTTCACAATGTAGCAACAGAAAGATTGCCAGACTAAAAGTGGGCATCCTGAACTCCCTGGCCCCCCAACTTGTCTCTAACCCCCTAGAACATGGATGGCTCCTTTAAATCATCAAATATGTACTATGTTGCCTTCTTGTCCTGTTTCATGGCTCACTTTATGTGTTCAGAACTTTTAAATTAATTTACTCAAAATAAATGAGGTTTCAAAGTCAATATGGATTTAGTGAGTGAAGGCAAAGTTTTTCCTAGTATCTTATTTCATTGCCCAGGTATGAGTCATATTCAGTTTTTGCAGGACTATGGAGTTTTCAAAATGAGTTGCATGTCAGATAGAATGGGGAGCTCATCCCAGGGTGTTTGTGGGTGTGCAGACACCCCGCTATCCCAAGATCTCAGGTAGAGGGTAAGAGGTTTCCACAGGTTCGTCAAGGATGGAGGGTCACTGTGCTGGAAAAATAATGGGTCAGTTTTTAGGGTCCTTATCATAGCTTTGAGAATGACTCTAAACACTGGGTTGTGGTGAGGAAAGGATCACTTGTGGCTCTTTGGAGTTACCTAAGCAAGGCAAGATTTTGAGGGACACAGGATGGGTGGTACAGGTCAGAGATGGTTTCCATTTATTTGCAGAAAGAGTCATGTCTGCTGATATCTTCTTCCCAGGGACTATCTGGATCTCAGGAAGGATTAGATAGCAGAAGGAAACATGGTCTGCAGGGGACCTGGCTCAGGGAAGTTCTTCAAGACGCAAGTGGGCGTTCAGGTCATGGCTGAATTTATGAAAGAGAAATATAACAACAAGTAAATAATGAAAAAATAACAAATGTTCACTCACTCCCTGGTCTGGTGAATCACCAGCCTTCTTCGGATTATTATTATTTTTTTTGACTTAGACACATTTAAATATTGATTTACAAAAAAATAACAATTTCAGTTTCCCCTTAAAGCATATGAGAAATATTAATATTTTTAGCACACTCTAAATTCATTATAAAGAACTTAAATTTCCTTAGTTGATTCATTTTGGGAAAAAACAATGAAAGAATTTCTGTTTCTTCAAGGGCCTGCAACAAATTAATAAGGGAAACCCCAAAGTAATGTCTGAGTAGGAGATGGGACCAACAACCTTCCTGTAGATAAGAGCCTGGAAAATGAGACCCTTTTCTTACTAACTGAACTTTTTTCTTCTTCTTCTTCTTTTTTTTTTTTTTTTTTTTTAGACTAGGTCTCACTATTTTTGCCTGAGGAAACTCAGGCTCACGTTGCCCAGGGTACCTCCCTGCACCCAGCCTGAGTAAATAAACACACAGACTGTTGGGGGCCTCTGTGAGTGTCCTGAGCTGACTTACAGTTACAGTAACCACAGGATATGGGGGCCCATCCAGATATCTAACACTCTGCTAAAATGATGACAAACATGATTTCAGCTTTTCCTTACAAAATCATATAAGTGAATATTATCACCATTTTCCAGAAAAAGCAGGCTCTGAGGGGTTTAATAATTTGCCCAAGGTCACCCAGCTTGAAGCAGAAGCGTGGCATCTGTGTGAACCCCGAGATTTGTTCTTCACATTATGCTCTACAGACACCCCAAAGCACTGTTCACTCAATAAACAAAATGAGCCCCTCCGTGGACAGAACACTGTATTAGGTGCTGAAATGAGGCTGTTATATTGATTTCATCCAGTTGATGCTGGTTTTTCATTCTGTCGGTCAGTTAGTAAATGTTCCTTAGGTGGCATATATCCTGCTGCGTGCTTTTCCCAATAGCTTTACATAGCAAGGCAACTTAGACTTTTCAACCCAAACCAGGGAGACCAGGGGTCAGGAAGCAAGGCTTGAAGAGACATGGTGAATACATGAGAAGGTTGGAGGTTTGCTTTTTCCTGGGGTCACCTTGAGACTGAAGCTTCTCCTGGGTGGAGAGACTGGAAGAGGCTCCGTGGGAGGGGTCAAATGAATGGGATTGGGGGGCAAGGAGGTGGCACGAGAAATCATTATGACCTTAGGTACAAGACCTGAGACCTTCCTTGTTTGGATGTGGATTGCTAAATTAACAGGACTTCTTACTAATTAAGCCATTTAATTCCCAGTGAAGTTCAACATCAGTGTCATTTTGGGACTTATGGGTGTCGTAAGGCTGGTTGCCTTTTGATGATAATGATAATGAGTAAACATTAGATCTGCATTCCATTACTGAATCTCTGGTAATCATAATAACAGCTGGCATTTATTGAATATCCACTCTAACTTCTTTAGTTGTATGTTACCATGCCTCTGGTTGAAAAGAGAATTTCTCTCCCTTTTTTAACTTGAAGAGTAAAATCACAGAGACTTAGGAAAATTAAGGTGTACTTAGGCTAACTAGGGATAAGGTCAGCCTTTGAACCCATATCTACCTATTTTTCAGATCCTGCATTATTTGCGCTAGAAGGTCACTGTTCAGGACCAGAGGGGTTAGAAATAGTAAAGCAAAATATGCATCCTGATCTCAAGATGTTAACAAAATTAGCAGGACCAAGAGATGTAGATGTAGCTGAGACTGCCAGTGTTGGTTCTCAAATGTGACTTATTAAATGATGAATTTGACCAGCTGACTTAGCTTCCCAAAGTCTCTGTTTCCTTATCTATAAAATAGAAATAATAAAATGACCCATTTGCTAGGATGGTACTGACAGGAAAATTCCCTATGAGGACTCCACTGCCTACAAATGGATATTGAAAAGCCTTGCCAGGCTTGTTCAAGTCTCCGTACACATCTCTACTCACCTTTCTTCTCTGCATAATCCAGGGCACAAACTCTACTGGTCTTTGCAGGAGCTCTGTATCCTCTTGCCCTAGGGCCTTTGTGTGCATGACTGTGCCTGCCTGCTATACTTTTCCCCTTCACCCCAAATAATGCTTTCACCAAAAAATAAACCTGTCTTCTCCAAAAACTAGCATAGTTAAATCTCTTTTTCAGTTCTACTAGTTCCCTAAAATTTTTCCTTCTGGCCCTTACCATAGCTCTGACACTTTGGTAAGATGAATTCATGAACATCGTTTCCCAACTAGCCCTGGCACTTTCCCCAACAAGCCCTTCTAATAGCTGAGGCTATGTTTTTTCCTCATGACCGCATCCCAAACATGTCACATAGTCCTTAGTACATAGGAGGGTTTGATATGTGTTGACTGAATGAAAAAATAAAGCCCTCACTGTGTTTGGTGCATAGAAAGCGTTCAACACATATAAGGTATTGTTGCTATGATTATATGCAGTGCTAAGAATCAGTTCAAGAAATTTGTGAACATTTGTTGATAGTATAAGTGAGAGCAGGTATCAGTTATTCATTTACTTATTTTTGCCACAGTAAGGGTAACAAACACCTAAAAAATCCAGTGGTTCTCAAGAATATGCACTAATTTGAAATATGTAGGCTGGTTGAGTGGTTCTAGACTCACTGCAACCATGTCGTGGGTTTGAGCCTTGTTGGCCTTGGCTGAGATCCTTCACCTGCAGAAGAGGCATGTGTAGGTAGAGAATGGCTGAGGCTGGGGCGTCTGTGACAACTCAGTGCTGCTGCTCCAGTGTCCATTCTCCAGCCTCTTGACCTGGCAATTTCTCATAAGGAAACCAAATTATCTTCTGCTCTGGCTCTTGAATACATTGCTTTGACTTTAGAAAAGGTTAGTGCAAAGGAGGGAAAGGAAATCAGGTTGGAAACAGCTTTCTTTCCTTACACTTATGTTTTAGGGCTGTTTTCTAACTGCCGCTAGTTGAAAGCTGGAATGACAAATGATAGAAATAATAGACTAAATTCTGATTTACTAAAGAAATGAAGACTTGTTCTCTGTTTTTCCTGGTAGCATTTTGCCTGCTGGGTGGCAGTCCTTTTTTTGCATTAGCTGGGGGCCAATGAGCTGGAGAGCAGAAACGGCTCTTTTCAAGCTTCTGACACGGTGTGAGACATGATGGATACTTGGGTTTTAATGAAAACACCCAGGGTCAAATCGTCAGGCCTGTGTCAATGGCCGTGGGCCTCTTGGAGCCCACACTCAAGTTCAGCTATTGTGTTGCCCTTGACAGACTGCAAGCTCTTTCATAGCTCATTGTCCACTCATTTTGAGGTCTTCTCTTTTTGTTTCTCTCTCTCTCTTTCTCTCTCTGCCTATCTTCCCTTTCTACCTCCCTGTTTTTCTTTCATTTCCCTCCTTAAAATAATAGTTCTTCAGATAATGGTTAAGAAGTGTCTGTTCTATTTATTGCTCAGGATGTTAGTGTCATTTCCTCGTCTCCTCTCTGCACAAATAGTCCCCTCCCCCCAACCCATTCCATAATAAATCCTCATGTTCTGGGAACATTTATTCTGTAGCTCTGGATTTATTCACTAAGGAAAGGTAGAAAATCATCAATATTTGTGTACCAGTTAATGATCCAAAGCTGGTTAATGTGGGAATATCTTCCCCCCAAAATAATTTGCTGTAGTTCTCTTTACAACTATATTCTGATATCTAAATGTTTGAGAGAGTCTTACTTGCAAAAATTATGCCAAAATTTATTAACTAACAGACTTTAATAACTCTAATTTTACAAATGAGGAAGGCAAAGTTCCAAAAGATAGTAGCTAGTGAAAAATGGATAAAAGATTTATGTAATTGACAAGTATGTTTGAATTTCACTCCAGTGAGTAAAGCTCAGTCAATACTTTCAGGTCTTTGACACTTCTAAATGAGGTTGCTAAGTTTAAGGGGTTGTGATGATGAAGATACTCATATCTTTATTCCTGACTCAATCTGGGTGTTTTGGGGCAGGTAACTTTTGTTTTCAACCATTGGGACATTTTCCACTGCAAAAATATGTTAATGCTGGTAGTTTTAATTCTCAGAGTGGCAAATAAATAGCAAAACCCACATTATCTCACAGGAATATCTGATTGACAAATTTTTATCAAAATAACATTCTACGTTCAGTGATGAAAACTACAGTATTTCTGGAAAACACTAATTAAATGTATCTGTTTGATACAAACCTTTTTTTGAACTCCTTATTTAAACTGTGACTATCATTCCTAGGTTAAGCTTGCTAAACTCACCAGAAACGTAGTGATATAACCCAGAAGGTAAAATTACACTTCTTAATTAGGTTCTCAAGTATTGTGAATCCATTAAGTGAAGATTTATTTTCTAGTGACTATGCAGTCATTTTCCCTAAAAAGTGAAGTTTATATTTATTTTGAAATTTATATAAATACAGCTACCACAATAGCCTCAATCAACCCAGAGTTAATTCTTATTATTGGATTAAGCCAAGCATTTCTGATAAATGAGGAGACACACCCACACACATACATACAAGCTCAGAATAAATTTTTCCAAGGTCCCAGTTTTTCTATCTATAATTACCATACACTGTGAGAATCTTAAATATTTAGTCTGTGTATTATTGCTATTTTTGTGTTAATATGATTTGTTGTAATTGTTAATGGCTAGATGGACAAAGATTTATTAACTAACCCAATGACAGAACAGTCAAGCTATTAAGGCAATTTTAAAAAGTAGCTTTATTCTCTATGTATGTTTAGCTCACATCCTATTCAGAGAAATAGCTCAGGAATACCTCTTCAGACACTGGAAGTTAAAGGGACATCTTCCAATCTGGAACTTCAACCCAGTCCTTGAACTTCAGCCTATGGTATTCTTACTTTTCTAATATTACTGTTTTTTCTACATTCAGTTATTTAGTTTGTGGAATAGAAATTATTTCCTTGACTTCTTTTCACAAGCTTCCTCCCTGTCCCAGCTTCACCCCCTGAAATAATAGACATCTTGTCCAATCCAGTTCATAGTACTAGTACATATATAGTTTATCTCTGCCATAGGGTTTTGCCTGCGTGCCACAATCCAGGCACTTGTAGGGACCCTATTAGTTCAAATAGGGACCTTAATACTTAGTACAATCTGTAGCACTGTAAATAGTCAGGGGCGTGGAGCTACATTTATACCCTGTTCTTAGAGTTCCTGGAACTGTCCAGTTGTTGGGGCAACCTGTTCCTTTCCTCTGAACTCTTTGAAGATACTTTCCTATTGTCATCCGATGGCCAATACTTAATTCCTTCCTCTTCACAACTCATGTTGGAATACTTTCTTCTGTGTCTACCAACTGGGCTTTCCTCTAACATCTCTCCAATATAATTACCATTTAAAGTATCTTTCACTTTGTCTACTTGACTACAGCCGACAAACTTCCTAGGACACTTTGTAGATCAGGTCAGAAAAAGCAGTGGAATAGAGAATTGCAAATATCCTCGAAGTGCTATGATTGAATGGTGAACACATCTTTGTTAATTGCATCAAACTTTCATTCCTTGAAATCCAATAACATTCCCAAGACATACATAACTTAGTAAAAAAAAAAATTCAAGCATTTATCCATCAAAAGAATTCAGTCTGGATGTTTGCTCAGTTCTTAAGTCCTTATTTATTGGGTAAATTATTTAAATCACAATTCTGTAATGTTTAAAGCTAAATCATGAGAATGTAAATGTGACAATCAAGGGAAGTGACAATCAAGGGGAAAATGTTATGTTGTTAAAATCCTATTAGTGAATTTCTTTTCTTTATTTTTGAGTTATACGGTATATGGTATGATTATAAAAGAATTATCAGACCAAAAACAAGACCAGAGGTTACTACATATCAACGACACCAACCTGGTTTTATAGACTAATTAAGATATTCTTTGCAGTGTTTATTAACAGCAAGGTAGATTCAGCAGCACCGATGCTAAAACCAGAAACTCTAGTTAATAACTCTAGCCATAGGACAAGCTTATTATTTGCCAGTGTCATCACAGGATGTTTCTATACAGGACAGAGGCAAAACTTTAGATTTATTTTTGTCTTCCTTTGAGATAAATAAATGCAGAAAGGGACACTGAAAGCATTAGTATGATTTATTCTCAAAAAGATAAATTAATAACCCATATCCCTGTCCAACAATACATAGTGATTTGATATGTATATAACACTCTCACCTGTTTACATAAAGAATCATCCACTCATTAAGGTACACCTGTCATCTGCCCATTAGTGAATCATCACTGCATTAAGAAGCTTTCAATACCCAATCTTTCTAATGCTGTTAGACAACCTTGACCTTCAATTTCTTGCAATGTGAATAATATTGCATCATATCTACACAGAACAGTGTAATCATCTTTTCTATTCATGGCACTAAGACAGTCCACAGTATTTGATACAATCAGCATGTGTCTTGATATGGAAGGCACATGGTGACAAGCCTAACTGAATGTAGTTATTCGACTGTCATGAAATGCACCTTATGGTGATAAACTTCCACCATAAAATTGGAAGACTATCACATAAACATGTTTCACAAAGAAATACACTAGCAGAATTCACTGCCGGGTTATTGTTGGAAAACAGTATTCTATTTATTGTGCTGCAATTTTTACAGTATGTGTGAGTGTTTGGATGCTCATTACATTTTACAATGAAGTAATTACTGGGTGGTGATTTCTTTATTCTGGACTACAATTCTATCTAATTAGTGAACAATAAATTGAAGTGGTTGGATTAGGGAAACTTGAATGGACATAGCAGGACAGACTAATTTTCTATGTTTGGAACCACTGGGTTGCTTAAATTTAGGTTCCCAAACCACATGTACATTTTTCAGTTTTATAGTAAATGACTTTTTTCTACTCTCCAGCTTTTTTTTACCTAAATCTATAATTTGTCTGTGTCTCACCCTCTTTCTCTTATATCACTGCAATATTAATTTAAACAATTGCATAGTGATGATGTTGATGAAATACCTGAGATGAAACATTAAGGCTAAGGATATAGTCATCAATGTACTTATGTAGTCCTTAAACTGATAAAGTATGCCTTACATAACAACATTTGTCCTTACATTTTACTATGACCTTAGGGATGATACTCATATTCAAATGACTGCTTACCAGTTGTGGTGGATAGAAAAGAGGAGCTGCTTATTAGTATTTGTGTACTTAGAAATCAGTCTCATTGGTTCTGCTGAAGAAGGGTCTGAAGTTCTTAATTTATCCTCACAGAACTGGGAACTGTCTGAATTTACCTGTCACAATTCCTATCACATATACTAGATGCCCAATCCATACACTTTGTAGATTTATGCCTCGAAAATTTGAAAGGCACAAGTGTCTTCAAATTCCATGCAGAGTAAGGCAGGTAAATATTTTTTAAAGAGCTAATTTGAAAAATAGAAAATGATAGCCAGATACGTATCAAGACAACTAACTTGGGAGTCTACAGAAAGCAGACACAGCCTTCCTTGATGCCTGAGCATCCTGTTTGCTGGAGATATACTTGTCTTTCATAATTTCTAGTAACCTCTCTGATGGTAGCTTGGTTTGCTGATGAAAGATCTGGTATTTCGGAGTAGAGATTTTCAAAGCTATTAGGAAAGAGTAAAGGTTGGACTAGAGATGAGGGGTAAGGCAAACAAGGGAATGGAAAAGAGTACAGCAAGCAAGTAATAATAAAATGAACACCAGTGTAGCAATACTAATTCAAACAAAAATAGATTTTAAAGCAAAACAATTGATAGGAACAAAAAGGCGCACTAAATCATAATAAAAGAGCAATCCACCAAGAATGTATCATGATCATGCGTATGAAGACACAACACAGTTTTAAATATATATAAAACAAACACTGACGTAGTTATATGGAGGAAATTAAAAAAATGATGATTATTGTAAGAGTTTTTAATACATGCCTGTTGGAAACAGATAGAAGAAAAATAAATAAAAAGATATAGACAAACTGTAGATATTTTAAAATCTTGAGAGTTAATGTAAAGGAAACAATGTCTACCAAGCTTCTGAGTTGGTAGCCAGAGAATGCAAGTTCAGTGTTAAAAGAGTATCAGGTCTTTCAAAAAGAAATTTAGAACCAGAATTTTTTGGATAAGATGTTCTCATTGAAAATGTGAAAGTTTAAGGCTCAATATCTTCATACACTGTGCAGGACACACAAACTCATTAGGGTCTGTGTCTCAGCATCCAAGTGTCTCCCTTCCCTTCATGTGTATACTACTTGGGGTCTGAATAATTATCTGTCTCTTTATGCTTATGTTTTCCATGACATTTGAGGATTAAATGAGAAATCAATAAATCAACATGATAATGAATTTATGAATTAAAGACTTATTTCTGTCAATGATATCGCTGAATGCTTTATATCTATGCATATGGCAAATATTTCTGGTAATACATACTCTTCTCTCCCCCCAATGAGTCCCAGGTCTTCCTAAAACATGAGTGAATCTCATTCTTTTCTGTCTCTCCAATGTCTGTTTTCTAATATAATGCTGAAAGTAAATAAATAGAATGACTATGTTGGTAACATGTCCTATGTACACATAATAAGTAATAGTTATTAAAATCATAGTGATAATAATTGTAATAACAAAAAGTACAAACCTGACAATAAAGAAGACCATTTTGGTTGTCTGTGTATCCCATTTAACTGAATAGAATGAAAAAAATATAGTGAAATGAAATCGTATTCATTTACTACTATGAACTCCTTTTTTTGTGGAAGTGAGTGCTACTATGGTATGTGTCCTCAGACAAACTTTTGAAACTCTGAGTCTCTGTTTGCTTATGTATAAAGTGGGAATTAAAATGTTCCTTCTGTCACCTGAGCCTTAAATAGAATCATATGCAAAGTACCTGGCAAGCAATAGAAGTACAATAATGTTAGCTACTGCTATTCTCTTTTGGGGTAAATTTATATCTCCTAATTTGGAAATGGAGGGGACATGGAGGATACTGTGTTTCCAGAATTTGGTTATGGGGATCAGTTCCAGAACTGTAGGAACAGGATTGCTAATATTCTTCCGGATTGTCTCTCTCACCAGCTTTTTAGGATTCACTTTTTTGTCTTTGAAATGCCCTTTCTTAGAGCCTTTTCAATGATTTAGTGATTCAGCCTAGGGAATTCTTTCTAGAGTATTGTTGAAATGAACACACATCTATGTGTTCAGAGGTGGGGATAGACCTCTGTCACTAACTGCAAATATGGACTGTCTTTCCTAAGGCATGTTAGGGACAAATGGTACAGTCTTTTGAAATTCTAGAAGGCTGTACTGAAAACACCTGCAAGAACACCAGTCATTTGTTCAAATGTTGGGGAAAATTAATAAGGTAATCTGTGGAGATTTATGTACATCTTCTCAGAAAAGCATTCCTCTATATTCACACCTAAAACTTTGTATTCTCACATCCATTCATGAGCCTCATTTAAGAGCCTATAACTTTTCCAAGTTCCTTTGTTTGTATGTTTTGTTTGTTCAGAAGAGGAAACTGAACACTAGATTTGTAGAGTCACATTGATGTAAAGTTCCAGACTGGATCTCCTGGGAAAGAGCCTTTAAGGTGGAGAGTAGTGAGCAAGATGTTTATTTGGAAGTACTTTGGTGTCAACAAAGGGAGACAAATTAAGAAGAATTTGGCAAAAGGAGAAGTGGTGCAACAACCCATTCTTAATAAAGGCTTCAGTGGGACACAGAGGTATCTGTGGAGGTAAAATGACCTTTCTAAGTCACCCCAGTTTGGGAGAAAAGAGTGTTATGGGCTGTATTTTTTTTAACCGCCCATTGTATATATGGACTTGTCTCTATAAAGCAGTGTTGTTCAACTTAGGCAATCTTTGGCAAGCTTGACAACTGAGACTACCCTCAGTGACTGGGTAGCACATCACCTTATTTACCATATGAAGAGAACTTTTTTATGGTCATTCATTAATTGGCAGAGTATCAGGGACTTGGACCCCACCTCCAGACTCTGATTTCTACATTTTTCTACTTTGACTCTTTACCTATTCTCCTAGTACGTTTTATCCCACAAAATTCAAAGTCCTTTTAAATTCTATCCTTTAGAACAACTCTATCCCAGATGCTAGAAAGGAACATTTGCTTGAATATTGTCTCAGCTTCTTTGTGCAGATTGTTAAATGTCCTGCCACTCTGTGCAAGACCAAATAACACCTGCAATTGGGGAAAAAAGGACCCTAATATTAAATTCCATTACTCAACTCAGGAGCACAACAGACACAGAAAAGGTTCAAAAAGGGGCAATGAAAAAGAATTGAGTCATAACAGAACTATATGGAATAATGAGTTTAATTTCCCAAATTCTCAATTTCCACCCTCAGTTCTAAGCATGATTCTTTTTAAACAATTTTGCCATAATTTCAGGGTAGCTTTACAGTGTATTGACTAAGAACTAATTAGTGTGTTCAAGCCTTTAATGGATCTGATTTGTGAATTGCAACTTCAGGAATTTCTCTTTTTCCTTGCAATGTGACCAAAACTAACCCTATGTTTTAAAATGTTACCCTTGAAAATAAAGTCCTTTGTTGTGAAGGAACTTCCTGCATATATCTGGTGGTAGCTAAGGAGCAAAATAAATGCATCTCTGTCCATATTTTTTGTCTATAAGAGCCAGTTCTCAAATGAATCATGGTATCTGGCTGGGTTGGTGATTAGACTATGAATGCTCATGCCCTTTTAAAATGCAACTGGTCTTCTCTACATGGTTTCCTTTGGTACTGAAAAAGGGTTCTTCAAGGATTATCAAAATCAGATATGTCACAAGTAGTAATCTCTGTATTATACATGACTATATCATCATGAATAGGATCTATTTTTCTTAGTATCCTTACTCTGTTTTTTTTCTGTGTCCTTGCAGGAAAATGGGGCTACTGACTACTTATGGATCATAAAATATTGGTTAAAATATCATTTCCAGGACAAATCAGTTAAATTATTACATATTACATTCATATCTCTTTCTTTCTTGCTGTGGCAATGGTGATAATAATGATGATAAAGGAGGCCTTGCATTGGAATAATAAGATCTCTATCCCTTCCTGAAGAAATAGTAAGATGTTTTGATCCTCTAGTCCTTTAGAAAATGACTTTCCAGAGGAGTCATTCAGATCCACAGTGAGTAAAAAATAAAACTTTGTCTTATAAAGTTACCGAGGTTGTTGTTATCATGGCAGCATATTTTAATTTATACTAATAGAAATACTTTCTCTTCTGCCTCATCTTTTTCTAGCACCAAATGTTTGCCTAAGAGACCTGTGTGTATTTAGTTTCTTTCTCTGAGAAAGAGACAAGAAACTGCTTTGTGTTGTCAGAATACACACTTGGATTAAAATCTTCATCATATTGCTAATTACTGAGTAGGTAATTTCTTTACTTTTGTTACCCCTGAATTAAGTATAATCACAGGTGATAGTGAACATTCTGTTAGGTTAGATGGACAACAAATTAGTGACTGAATATCTCTTCTGGAGGGTGTATGCATTTCTTTTGGATTCTATTTTCTATTTTTTTGTTTTCATTTTTTTAGTCCATAGCCAGTTTTAATCCTTTGAATTCTTCAGAGAGAGAACAAGAGAGGATGTAAATATACTTCAGAGAAAAAGGAAGCATAGGTTTTTGGGTCCTCACTATCTTCATCACTTACTATCTCTATGACCTTGGGCAAGTTGTTGAGTCTTCTTAAACCTTATTCTTCTCAATTGGAAAAATGGAGGTTAATACAAGGTCTCTGTAAAGATTGCATAAGATAATGCATGTGAAAAACTTAACATGCTGTCTTGCATGAGATATACAGCATGTAATCTATAAAATCTATGAATCTACTTGATATTTTCCTTCAGTTTAGGTTCCTTTATCTACTTTCCTTCTGATTCTAGCTTCTAACTATCACCTGTGTTTCCTCAATTCTCAGAGGTTGAGTCCCTACTTGGTGATATCTCATCTAAGTCTGGAGATTCTCACTCCTATCTTGGGTTACACAATGGAGGTAATCATTGATTCCTTGATGGCTGGATCTGATTCTGAGATCAGCAGTCCCCACCACACCCAGTCTAGATGAATATGAGCTAGAAATTTCTTTTGGGCCCGCACCCTCTGTGGCTGAGCCATGATGGCGTGGTCGCTAGCATCCCGCACATGCATTAGCTCCACTTGCCTGTCAAGGTTGGGTGGGATGGAGCTGGGGGTCAGCCCGGGGAGTTGTCAGGCCCTGCAGCGCATGGGCACCACCGCACATCCAAGCCTTGTGGAGAAGCAGATCTCTCTGGGTTTGCCTCCACTCCAGAGAGCCCTCATCAGGAATAAGTACCTCGAGACAATTTTTCAACCATAGAAACCGAATAAGTGAGGTACAGGAAGAAAGACCCTTAAATCTATGCCACCTGGGCGGGACTCAAAAAGAACAAGGCGAGACCCATCAAGCACTGAACTGCTAGAGCAAACAAAATAACTACACCTACAATGTCACTGAGGAGCTGTGAACAAAAACGTGGCACAGAGACGCTGTCAATAAGGGCACTGCACACCCTCTTGGCTCAGAGGAAAGAGGCCTGGCATTCGAATGGCAGTGGTCCTACAGCAAAGCTCCAAAGGAGGAGACCAGGAGACCTGCCATCAGCTGATGACTGTCCTCATCGAGAAGCTGCTCTACCAAAGCATATGCTGGGAATATACCCCCAAAGCCAAAGACCTGAAACATAACGTGAAAGAGCAACAAAATATTGCAGAAAACAACGGAGATGAGATCCACAAAGAAACACGAAGCAATCATACAAGCCAAAGATGCTCGAATCGGCCTACAAAGGCAAAAGCAGTACAGCAAAGACAAACTGCATGCTCTACCAAGTCCCGGGAAATCACACTCTCACCAAAGATGAGGAAATAGATCCAGAAAACAAACAAACAAAAAAGACTAAAGGGCTAAACATTGACAAACAACAAAAAGAAAGGAGGTGAAGTGACCAGAGAGGGTGTGGTGTGATGGGGTATTCCCATGTGGATCAGCAATTATACAATCATGTATTGTAAAAATTCCAAAAATAAACAAACAAACAAACAAACAAACAAATAAACAAACAAACAAACAAACAAACAAACAAATAAATAAATAAATAAATGATGTTTACGTTGACATTTTGTTAACATGATTTCCTGGTAGATGGATACTTTTCATTTTCATGTAACTGTCAAGTAAAACATTATAATTACCACATTTTAGAAAGTTATTTAAAAATTTCATTCATAGGACCCATATCCTGTTTCTAATCTAGATCATCAAAGCCTTAATTGCACCTAAAGCTGAGAATGTATAAGGAGCTGAAATTCTTGCGATCAAGATACCTACTTTGCTTTGTCTTGCCTTTTGTGACATGATATATGTACCAAATAAACCTGACATCTTTTCCTTAAGCAGGAACAAAGAAAATTCCACTGCTTCATGGCCCCTTCAATGCTCCAAATAACCCCGTGGGCTTAATGTCTTCTGTGTGTTCCACGAGGTCACTCTCTGCTTTTCCATCCTGTGTTATAGCTCTCATGAATGACCCACAGAGTCAGCACCCGAACTTCTGGCTTCAAGAGCTGTCAGTGGGAAACACAGGTAAGAATTTGGAGAGTGAGGAGAAAGTAGGATTGGAACATTTACTCATCTAATTTACTCATCTAAAAGCTAAGTGGCTACAGGGTGATGATGACCCTTGATGGAAGGCCAGGGCTCCCATTAGGCTCAGCTGAACCACCTGTCTGAGAGGTTTCTGCAATCTCTGTCTTTTGCTAATGGCCCCCTTGCCATGCGTAGTCTCCCAGTTTTGTTTCTTTCAACCCTATTTGTCTCTCTGCAAATTGTTCATTTTAATTAAACTCTCCTCAGATACCATACTTTTCCTGCAAAGACACCGATACACATTTACCATCCACCTTCTATTTGAGGTCTGATCCTACATTTCTCAGAGAAACCACTGGAATCAGGTGGACATAAACCTTCCTTCTGATATCATGGAAATATCTTCATGTTTAAAATTCCTAGACAGAACCGAGTGATTTTTTTCATTTTATGACATTGAGCTGTCTTTTTTATTTTCATAAGTAAGTGTTATCAGCAGAAGAAATGTTCAACTTCTCCTAGATCCAGGGTTGGAGGCAGGCTTCCAGAAAGTATGACAAATGCACGAGTGTGTCAAGCTGTGACAGTCTGAATGGACCGAGATTTCAAAAATCTTATGAAAGGGAGACTTTGAAGTGCCTTACTCAAAGGTAGCTAAAGCTTTTATCATCAGAGGAGGAGATTTTAATGTGACCTGATAATTAGCATAGAGTGGGAGTTTTCACCCTTCTGAGGAATGAGATGCCATGACTGGAATGTTTCCTGAACCCGAATGTGGTGGCACAGAAAGCCTAGGTCTCATTCCTGAAATTTATAACGATATCAACCATAATCTTATGAGATATGGCATCATTTTTAAAAAAGGCTTGAACCCTTATAGAGCTATTCAAATAACCATTGAGTCATTTGAGCTGAAATAGGAGTTAGTTCAAAGTGGCAGTTCATAAATTAGAGGTGCTGCTGTTTCAAGGAGAGGGCGTCAGTGCCAAGTGGAGGGTCTGACGCGCTAGTTACTAAGTTATTGCTATGCAGATGACTGCAGGAAAGTGGGGGACAGCATAGGAAGAATCTTACTTTTAATTTGACTTTAGATTGTAATTAGAGTCCCTCAGACACACACAGAGAATACTTCATGTAATGTTTGCTTACTCACTTGCTAATTCACTTTTTAAAAGTTCAAACAGGAGAGGAGCGATGAATAAGGAACAAGGCAGATCGTTAAGGAGTTTCCCTAGTCTAATAGAGAATGTCTCACAGCAATCACTGTGGTGTGGGTGAATATGGGTGAAGGCACATCACAGAAAAGGACCTGACTGTGGACTTAGGGCTTGTGGCTTGGGCAACTCGGGGAAGACTGTCAGAGAAAGTGATGTGTGAGCTATTCTCTATGGGGTGAGTTGTGGTAGCTCTGATGGGTGAGAGGAGGGAGAACTTCCCAACAGAGAGTTTGGAAGGTTTGCTGCTAGAAGAAATAGGAAGCTCCAGGGAACTTCAGGTGATTCTGTAGGGCTAGAACATCATCTTTGTGGGCGTGGCATGGTGGTGCAGTACCTGAATCTGGGGGATAATGAACATTGGAAGATATATCTTTAATCCAAAGGTTAGTGGTCCCATGCCTTGGCATGCATGCCTATCACCGGGAGAGTTGGTAAGCATGCAGATTACTAGACCTGACTGTGACATTTTCATTCAGTAATTCTGGGACAGGGTTAAAAGAATCTATTTCCAAAAGCAGTTTAGGGGCTACAAAAAGCCTGGTGTGGGGATGGGGTGTTAAACAGAAGCTATCCCTAATGATATATCTGTATGGACAAACGTTTGTCTTCCTTTTCACTCTGTTGTTTTGATTTGACCCTCCCTTTGTGAGAACAAAGGAGAGTTGAGGACTGCTGAAATGTACCTTTGTTGAAGTGTTGCAGTGCACATGTGAACTCTCCAGTTGATCTCCAGAGAACTACTTCATATTGCCATTTATATAGTTGATGTAGATCCCAAGTATAACTGAATAGATTTGCAATATCAAGTAGAATATAGGGTGCGGGGATACGATGTTTTATAGAGAGAATAATATCCAGTTGAAAGGGAGTAGTCATTATCTGGAGACCAGCTTCAGGACAGATGAGCTTTGAGGGGATTTACATTTCCTGGTAACCCAAGGGAAAAAAGGAAATCCTGAATTATGCATTTTTGCACTGTTTAAGAAAAAACGCATTCACTTATCAGAGACAAATATTCTCTGGTCTTATGTTCAAGGGAGAATTTGTATATAATGGTCAAGGTCAATTCTAGATCTGTGAAAGCAGAAAGTGTGTCCCTGTTGTGAGAAAATGGCCCATTTTTTCAAATCTAAGATACCTGTATGGGCAAAGGATCAGGAAGATCACAATTTCACTTAGATAGTTTTTGGAGGGTAGCACAAAAATGAACCTGAAAAAATTACAATGTTTTGTTTTCTACTCAGGATTCTGCATACACAGGGCTTCCTATTTGTTCTTAGAAACAATGCCATGTTTTTGTTATTATACATGAAGTTACTCTATTCAGAACTTTCCTTCTGAAATCTAGTGGAGGAAGTTGATGGCAACAAAGATCATCCAGATGAAATGATGACCATTCAGACCATCAGTCTGTATTTCTCTGACCATGTAAAGTTTTATGCTTAGTGTATAATACATGTAACCTCTAAGAGCAGGGGATGCAAGCATGAAATAACAGCACAATTTTTGGAATAAAAATAAAATACAGCTGGGCATGGTGGCTCATGCCTGTAAGCTTCAGCTTATGAAGCTGCTGGGGTTAGGGATCGTGGTCAAGTCCCACCTGGGGCCTGTAGTGAGACCTACTTCCAAAAAAAAAAAAAAAATAGCTGGGTGTGGTGGTGCGCTCCTGTGATCCCAGATACCTGGGAAGCTGAGGCTGGGGATGGTTTGAATCTGTGGTACCCCGGGCAATGAGAGCCTGCAGTTCCACAGGCAAAAATAGCGAGACCTAGTCTCAAAAAAAAAAAAAAAAAAAAAAAAAAAAAAAAAAAAAAAAAAAAAAAAAAAAAAGAGAGAGAAAATACAATGGAAATAAAATGGGGACAGATGAATAAAAAAAGCTGTAGAGAATTTATTTAAGAAAGACTTGTTATGATGAGCAATAATTATATATTATTTGTAGTAGATATTTGTAGAGCAGAGATATTTGTAGTAGATGAGTAGATGGAGTAGCGACTAGAGAATATGTTGGCAATTGTGTTGCCTTTGCTGTTGTGTGTCAATAATGTGAGCTCTATGTTGGCTTCACCATAGAAAACAAACAGAAAAGGTCAGCAATGGCAATGACAGCCCAAGGGCCAAGTCTGATCTGCAACCTGTTTTTATGAATAAAATGTTATTGGGATATAGTTGTGCAGCTCATCCATTCACATAATATCTATGTCTAGGTTCAGGCTACAGTGACAGAGTTGGAGAGTTGCAACAAAGGATATGCAATTTGTAAAACCTAAAGTATTTATTACCTAATCATTTCTGCAGAAGGTTTGCCAATCCCTATAGCAAATGATTATATGGATTAGTGAGAAGACCAGCTTGCTTTCTTGGTGGAAACATAATTAACAATGGTGCAAAAATACAGATGTTTATTCCACTGTCAAGCAGAAGTCTGACCTGGTAGGTAATTCATCTAACATCTTAGACCACTAATCCTATGGGATCAGGCTCCACTGTTACAACCTCATTTAACTTTGCTAATCTCCTTAAATGTAGAAATATGGTCCTACTCTAGCCCATATGTTTGACCCCAGATTGTCTGGATCTGAAACAAATGTTGCATTTGGTCCAATTAATTGATTAGTCTAAGCCTCAGTTTTATCTATGAAATGGGGTTGGTCATAGTATCCTTGGCAAAGTTTTGAGGATTAAATGAGACAGTATACCAAAGGCACTCAGTACAGAGTCTAACATATGAGAAGTAAATAGCTATTTTTATTTTTACCCATTGAAGATTTATATTACAGTACTGATAAGAGCACTGAATTCTCCTTAGCCCACAGCTCCACATCTTGAAATCATCTAAATTATAGCCTTCATTTCCTGAGTCCTATGCCCATGATCTCACAAACCAGGGTCAAAAGGGTAAGAGATTTTTCTGGTAAGAGTTTCTGATGACCGCACTTCTCCATCTAAGTGGCAAGAGCATTATATGGTGTGGTGCACACAAGCAAAGTATCAGTAAGCAGGAACTGCCCAGAACAGGGCTTCTCAACCTTTTACTCACTTTCTTCCCTAAGACATTTTAGGCCATCTTTCCTAATTGCCTCCCCATGAAAATTTAAATATCTCAGATATACTGCATGATCTTTTATCTGATGTATCTGTTCTTTATATTTGAAAAGAGAAATTTTTTTCACCCCCATAAAAACCCATTGTCATCCCATTGGGTCAATATTACAAGTGCATGACCTAGACAATGCAACTCAAGAAAACGCCTAAAATTCATTACATCAAACAACCAACAACTTTATTCACTGTCTTTTCAGAGAAATGTCTTAATAACGTGGTCTTGAAGAATATGTATGAGTAACCTACCAGTCAGTGTCAACTGTTTTTATTTATTTATCTATCTATTTATTTATTTATTTATTTATTTTTTATTCATACTTTAGATTTTACAGTAAAGGCAAATGATTATTGGAAAGCCTCTCCCCCACCCACCATTGACGACCCCCTCTGTTCACTCCGACGCCTCTCATTGTTTTTTGGTCTGTGTTAAGTCCTTTGGTCACTTCGTATTCTATATTAATGTCCTTTTCTTTGGTGAGGGACTGTGATCCTAGAATATAGCAAGCCTTGTTGGTAGCTGTTCAGTCTTATCTCTGTACTGGGTAGCCGTTCATTCTCCTTTGAAATCTATTGGTGCTTTCTCTTGTTGGCGGTCTTCAATCAATTCCATTCAATGTAGAAGATACTCGAGGGCATCTGCGGAAAAACTTTGCAGATCGTTTCCTCTCCTTCATTGTAGCTTTATATGGGCTTGCAGCCCCATCGCTGTGACCTTCCTCTCCCATTGATTGGGGAGGGGCACCTTGCTTTCTTGAGCTGTGTATCCGTCCTTAGCTTTTGATCCGTCCACTTATTGTGTGGCCTTAGGTGTGACTCTGTGATAGGTGATGTCCATGATCATTCCACCCCCCAACCCCGGGTCTGTTCGCCAGTGGCTGAGCGCGCGAAGGCCGGCCTGCAACCACCCGCCGAAGCACGGCGACTGCGGGCAGGCCCGGAGCCCTATCCGGGTTCCAGCTGCCCGTCAACTGTTTTTTTATAAGAAATAAAATTAATTGAATACTTAATGTAGTTATTAAATGGTATCTTTCTTACACAATTACAAGCTCTGTAGTGGCAGAAACATGTTTACTTTTGTGATTTGTTGAATGAATTCTGATATAAAATATCTTGAACATATTAACAGGGCTTTTAATGTGCAATAGGAAAGAGAGTAAAAGACATATAAAAATGAAAGCACTAGAAGGAATTACGTCTAGTAGAGCAGGTCAAATGACAAAGACAAATATTTGATCTTCGACAAAGCAAAATATTTACAAAAACTTCAGGTTACTAATAAAGTGAGACTGCTGAAGGTAAGGAAGAAGAAAAGCTAAAGCTATAGGAGATGTTGGTGGGGGAAAACAACTAGGAAAAAAATAAAACAAAAGCTAAAAACATGGTAGAGTAAAAACAAAAAATCTGCCTAACCATCCATAAAAATACCTCTCAGAAGTATTTGAATTAATCTTTGCAAAAACAAAAAATTATGGATGAATTTATTTAGAGTATGAGGAACAGCAAAAGATAGAAGAGTTGAGGTTATTATGGCCTTTTTCCTATATTCAGTAGAGATTTATTCTTCTTTTGAGGTGGTTTTTATACAAAAGCTTGAGGATGGATTTATGTCTTGTTCATTATTAAATGTTATAGGGATCTTAACTCAATGGCTACTAAATAGTGCTTAGGTATTGTTTGAATTATGAATTGATAAGACAAAAAGCAGGCCTTTTGAAATAGGAGAGATATAAATTGGCTTACTTTTCTCCTTTTCATATATTTAGAGGTATGTATTGAATTATCTATATTCAGATCATTTCAAGAAGCTTACCCAAAAGCAACATTTTATATTTGAAGGAAAGAATTTTGGCATTAATGTTTAATGTTAGGTCCGTATCTTTCTTTTCTCCTCTATAGTTTATCTAAAACATTAGACTTTTTTCATAAAATGGATTATAAAAATCCAATTCTTACTCCCTTCAATGATAAAATAAAAAGACCACAGGGAGATTAAAAAAAAATCAAAATGAGTTGGATAGATCAGTTCTCATTTTTGCTACATTTTTGTGACTGCCATGGGAAGACTATAAAAGCTTCAGGTCTGATTTTGGTGGATAAATTCCCAACAACTGCCCCTTCCAGGAGTGATCAGTATTATGGA
The DNA here is from genome assembly GCA_004024945.1 of Uropsilus gracilis. Classification (NCBI taxonomy): domain Eukaryota; kingdom Metazoa; phylum Chordata; class Mammalia; order Eulipotyphla; family Talpidae; genus Uropsilus; species Uropsilus gracilis. Next base: position 21,173 of record PVHY01003632.1, on the reverse strand, counting down.
CAAAAAGGGGGTATTTCTTCAATATGTCCATTTGATTTTATTTTGTGAGGCAACCATCTTTGTAACCCGCACTAACATGTCAGAAATGTGAAACTGTTTTCAGTTCACTGCCCTGTAAAAGATGCGTCGCAAAAAATAAAAATAAAATAAATAAATAAAGCCAGGAATGCCTGAGTAAGTCATTTTATTTTTTATGATTCAAGCCCCAAAAGGTCTTGAACTGTCAGATTTATTGTCTATCCAATTTTATGACTTTTAGTTGTATTTATTCTTTGATGTTTACCATCCACTGTGCCTACGTGCACCGTGGTCTGTGGGATTTCATATTGCTAAATCATTTTTTAAGCTTTAGTTGTAGCTTCTATTTAGCATCAATCCCCTGGGACATGCCATTAACATGAATCATTTTTGAAAGTGTTTGGTGCAATATGAACTCCTTGTTGAGGCGATCACTCATGGTGATGGAAAGAAATGATGACCTCAGAAATACCCATCGTGGTTAAATAACCAAGGACAGGACTTAACGGTCAGGGACTCTTGATTGGGGTGCTCTCATCAACTTAATCATCACCCCCAAAGCTCATGATGGGAGGTCAGTTAGCTTCAAGAGGGAAAAAAGGAAAAGAAGGGACAAGGGAAAGTAAAAATGCTGACCCAAATCATAGCTATTTTATCACAGAGTCCATTTTTCCTCCATCCATGAAGGTTATTACCACAGCAGGAACTTCTGTGGCTATCATCAACATTATTTGAATGCATTCTTCTCTAACACTCTCCTTTAAATTTCCAACCGTGTTTTCTTTTTAAAGAAATGTCATGAGGTTACCATTGCTGATCTATGATTTTTCTTCCCAGGTATGCACCCCCCCCCCCATCTCTGTAAATCTCTGGCATTTTTTTCTAAGGTTAAACTGTATATTCAGCTGCTTAGTAGAGATCTGAAAATCTCATTACTGACTAAAAGCCTCTGAAATAATTGAGTTTAATTACCACTAAGTTTTTTTCTTGGTGGGTACCAAAGATTTAGAGATTTTCAAGTTATAAATCTGTGTAATAACAAGGGTTATTATGGTGGATTGCCATTCTTTCTCTGCTGTTTGGTAAAGTTTGACCTCTAAATCTTTCCTTCTCCCCAGGTTTCTTACTGAATACATAGTATACACTCTGTGCTATGATTAGGACACAACATGCTGATAGAGATAAAAATTAAGTTGCAGCCCAAATATGACCTGAAAACCATTTTTGTGAATAAAGTTTTACTGGAACACAGCCACACCCTCTCATATGTGGCTTATCTTCAGCTGCTCTCTCACTACAGTAATAATCAAATAGTTGTAACAGAGAATTCATGACCCACAAAGGCCAAAGTATTTATATCTGAATCTTTACAGGAGAAGCCTGTTGTTTGAAGTTACAGCTATTTGAACATTCCTCAATGTATTCAATAATTATAATGTTTTTTCTTTTGTTTACTGGGCTCTTCTTAAAGCAGGAGACTACATGTTGAGACAAATAGCAGTAAATTTTAGGAGAAAAATGAAGGAAATTTCTTGCAACTTGACTCTTACTATTTGATTCTATGACTTCAGGCATCTTTTCTGCTGTCATTTTTTTCGATTTAAATGGATTTTCTCTAAATTGTGAAATATGACATTTTATCATATACATACATATGACATATGACATACATACATGACAATATGCATGACAATCTCAATGTCTAGTTTTATTCATTTAAATATAAGCCATAACATTTAATTTTATTTAATTAAAATTTGCCAATTTGTCAAAGAAAATGTAGTCTTTTTTTTTTAATCTCCATTACTTTGAATGAATTGTGAGACTGGCTGTTTTTGAAACTGTTTACCACTTGATTGTCCTCATTCTTGATGAATTCTCTCACATCTTTCCCTGGCTTTTCAAAAAAAGCACTTATTAAAATTCTTAACTGAAAATTCTACCCTGTGAATGTATGGACATTCAAATCAGAATTTACAAAACCTTTACCAAAGTCTCTCATGTAAGAGGTATGCAAAATGTTCCAAGAAGATGGTATAACATGCATTTAATGATGCCAAATGCTATAGTATATATTTTATGATGGTAAAGTGGTATAGTCTGTGTTTTATGATGATAAAAAAAGTACATCTGAAAATAGAAATCTCAAAACAAAACATAAACTCTTTAGGAAATAAAAACCTATATTAAGAATTAGGATTTTATATCTTTAAAAGAAAGGAAAATAAAAACAAGGAATTTAAAGTTACTTATATCCCATGGTTTGAGCTCTTCTTTTTTTTTCTCTCCCCTTAAACTCAAACATGCTTTAGGATTCATGTGATTTTTATTTGACATGATGCAATATAATTGAATGAGATACTTACTTCCAGATGATAGATGTTTATGATTGAGAAGAAAGTGCTTTCTTTAAATTGTATCTGACTTATGAAGATAAATGACTTGTTAGCCTAAGTAGCTTTCTATCTAGTCAATTCTTTAAAAAAGACTGAGACCATCTAACAGCTGCAGAATATTTGCATGGTGGGTGTGTGAGTGCACGTGTGCACAAGAAGAGAGGGACTATGCTTATAAACACACTTGTGAAAAGCTGTGCATATATGCACCACATGCACACTATCAAGAATGCAATCCCCCAAGATAAAAGTGTATGCATATACCATAGTGGGATTTTGATTTTTAGTAATCAAAATAAAGCAAACAAAATGATGAATCTTCTTACTGAAGAATAATGAGGGCAAAGAGAGTGCCATAGCACAGTCTCACCAGGAATAAGCTTCAGACTAGCCTCAGAGTTCTCTGTTGCACTAATGGATTTTTAAAAAGTCACTGGAATAAAATTATTAGAATGACAAAAGAGGAATATTTTATCTTAAGAGTCTATGTTCAGATGATTTATCATTTAAATGTAAAGTCAAAATAAAGATATGCTCATTTGTGAAATGCCTCAGGGTTTCCATACCAAGCTCTCCATAGATGTATTCTCAGAGGAAGCTTTCCAGAAAGTATACACGATTCTGAAAGATGCTATAAGATAATAAATCAAAGTGAGAATAAGTATTATTCAATAAAGCCTATTGTTTTCTAAAACAGAAACAACCAGCCAAAATTATATTTAAAGAAATAGGGAACAAAAGTCTAGACTCTCTGTGTTCTGGAGAAATCTCTGAGATTTGAAAACATTTTGAGTCTGTGCTGCATGTGATTTTCGGGTACTTAGAAAGTGATTAGTGTGATCAGAAAACTCATCTTTACTTTAATTTTAGTGAACTAAAGTTCAGAAATAAATCCCCACCCTGTGGATACCTGCTACATTAGACCATGCCTGTCCAGATGTTTTAACATGGTGAGGTTGAAATGAATAGAAAGGATGATGGGTATAAGAGACCAGAGGGAATGGAGAACATAGAAATGGGATTATATATTATTATTATTTCTTTAAAAAAAAAACTATGATAATATTAAGAAATCTTTTTAAATTTTTTTTAATTTATATGTAAATTTCACATCTTTGCAGTCCCAGGGATTTGCCCCCCCCCCGCCCTCCCCCCCCCCTTTCCCTTCTGTCCATTGTTGTGTGCTTCAGTTTGGTGCTCAGCCTGTTTTGTCTTTTCCTCATAGCTTTTATTTATTTATTTATTTTTCTTCAATATGTCCCATATATTAGTGAGACCATTTGAGTTCTGTCTTTCTCTTTTTGACTTGTTTCTGCTAGTATGATTCCTTCTAAGTACATCCATGTTGTCAAGAAGTCATCTAATTGATGAATAGTATTCCATTGTGTATAAATACCACATTTTTTTCAACCAGTCATCTGTTTTGGGATGCTTGGGTTGCTTCCATGTCCTTGCAATTATAAATAGTGCTACAGTAAACATCTGGGCACAGGTGTCCCTTTGTACCCACGTTGAGGTCTCTTTTGGGTAGATTCCCAAGAGAGCAATTGCTGGGTCAAATGGTAGATCCATTTTCATTAATTTGAGGGTCCTCCACACAGCTTTCCATAGAGATTGGACCAGTTTACACTCCCACCAGCAGTGTAAGAGTGTTCCTTTCTCTCCACATCCTCGCCAGCACTTGTTACTGCCTGTTCTTTGAATGTGGGCCATTCTTACTGGTGTAAGGTGGTATCTCATTGTGGTTTTGATTTGTATTTCCCTTATTGCTAGTGATAATGAGCAATTTTTCATGTGTCTGTTGGCCATTTGTATTTCCTCTTTGGAGAAAGGAAATCTTCACATTGCAAAGAATGCAATGTAAGTGTGCATTTCACTAGTTAGATTAGACATGAACAGATAAAGAATGAAAACAATATATAGCTTTCAAACCTGCAGATAGAAGTTCATCAACCTATGCAGAAGATGAAAAAGAAGATGAAGACCCAAAGAAGCATGATCATAAAAAGGTAGAAAAAAGAATTAAAATAATAAAATTCCATCATATCAAATCATTATGAATATAAAGTTTAAACTCACTGTGTTAAAGAAAGAAATGTCAAACTACATTTTAAAAAATCACCATTATGTTGCTTACAAGATATGGGTTTTCTAAAGGGCAGAGGAGCCAACAAAAAGAGCATCCAGTGGTCAAAGCTGAAAGAACCTGAGTATTAAAGTAAAACAATATTGGACTACTATGCAAAGTATGAAATATATACCCTTGAGCATATAGATTTATTAAAATGGTGAGAATAATTTCAAATAATGAATTATGAATTCTGTCCCAAGGAAGGACAGCATAATTCCCTGGTCTTTAGGTCTGAGCTCTACATTATGACTTTCTTACAAAGAGTGTAGTATGAGAAGAAAGGGTAAAAGAAGAAACTGAGTTTTGGAGAAATCTGACCAGTGGTACTTTGGCCAAGTGCTCAAGGTCAATACCAACAAGTATTGACATGTATTATGTCAGTGTTTTGGGTTCAAACATCACTTTGTTCTGTGATCTGCCTCCCAAAGAACCATAGCCCATGATGAGTCAGGCAAATTACAGCAGAGGAAAACTGTACAACATGCCTGAGCAGCTACTCTCAAACTGGCAAGCTCATGAAAAACGAGAGCGTCTAAGAAACTGTTGTAGTTTCAAGAAGTCTAAGGAGATAGGGGAATAACTGTAATGTGGTTTTCTAAAAGGAGGTGATCTTGGAACAGAGAAAAAGACATTTGGTGAAAATAAAGGCAAACTGAAAGAACACATTAGTTACTAATGTCAATCTTGCTCTATTATTTGCAACAAGTGTACCATACTAATATATTAACAGTAGGGGAAATAGTCACAAGGACATAAGGGAGCTCTTGCTACTAACTTCTCTTTCTGTAAATCTAAAACTGTTTCTAAATCAAAGGCTAGTAGAGGGAGCAACAAATGATGGAATTAGTGGGAAAAGCAAATAAATCCAAATTTTACTTGGAAATTTTAATACATTCAAGTGACTGACAAATCAAGTGTACAAATATCAACAAACACAGTGGAAAGAGAAGGGACATTCCTTTTTTGTGGGTACATACTATATTCAGAAAAAATGTGACTATATGCAGAAAAATAGATTGGAAAAAATCAGTCTGTGAGTGCTGGCATAGTCAAGACTCACCTCTTCCATGTTGAATAGCGTTTCCTGGATTTCATCCAATTCTTGTAGTCCTTAAATGCCAGCCATGTGCTGATGCTGTGCAGCTAGGGTCTCTCTCCTCACCTCCAGATTTGTTTATTTACAGTTAGTCCAAAACCCGCACTTATTTTCCTAATAGACATCTTGAACTTGGCATGCCCCAAAACAAACCATCTGTTTCCCCCCACCCCCCAGCTTGTAAATAACATAATGCCTACGGTTGTTTGGGCAAAAGGCAGAGAAATATTCATATGATAAAAACCTCTTACCCTTATACAGACCATGCAATGCTGTAACACTAACTTCAGGCCGGGCATGGTGGCTCGTGCCTGTAAGCTTCAGCCTATGAAGCGGCCGGGGCTAGGGATCGCGGTTCGAGTTCCACCTGGGGCCCCTAGCGAGACCTAGTTCTAAAAAAATAGCTGGGCGTGGTGGCGCGTGCCTGTCATCCCAGCTACCTGGAAAGCTGAGGCTGGGGATTGCTTGAGTCTGTGGTACCCCAGGCAAAGAGAGCCTGGGGTTCCGCTGGCAGAAATAGCGAGACCTAGTCTCAAAACAAACAAACAAAAAATACTAACTTCAAATTACCAATGACATGTGCATTTCACAACCAAGGCAGGTTTCTTTTTATTCTTTCAGTATCCTCTCATCTATGGGGAAAAATTGTTTTCAGTAGTAGTCATTAATTACAAAGATAGTCTGACAATAAATAAAATAATGATGGTGGTCAGGAAAGAAACACAAGGTTTTTTTTTTTGAAATTTATATATAAAATTATGTCAGAAAAGTAAACATTACAAGTAAAAAACCAAAAATTACTATATAAAATAAAAAGTAATGGGTCAGTACACTTAGTTGTACTAATTTTGTAAAAAAGACAAAGAACTTACACTATTTGATTTTTTGCATGAATGAAGTTTTTGAATTTCCTTCAAACCTGCCACTTTTAACAAAATTGATTTCATACATTCATGTTTAGTAGAATAGAACTGGATTTATCAATCTTCCTTCAGAGTTCATTTATAAACTTAAACTAAATGAGTTAAGAAATGCGTAAATGGTCACAAAATTCTTAAAGATAAAATTTCCATGACAAGGTCAAATTCCATCCCACAATAGAGCTCAGAAATTTTAAATGAAGAAGTTTCAAGTGGTCATATTGAATGACAGAACTGAAATAGCACACGTTCTGTTATTTTCCTCTTCATAGTCACTGTGCTATAGTTTATTTTAAATCTACTGTCTAACTGCAGGAATAGGTGGTATCCCACTGATTAGAAACAGAAAAGGCTCCAAAATGGGCACAAGGAATTCTCAAATATTGTGCAAATGTTCTCTCAAAACCAGTGTGGACAGCGGAGTCTATCCATATCGAAGGTGGATTGTGTAACTGCAGGTTCTCTGAAATAACTTCCATCTGGAATACAGTATCTAATCATGGATAAGAAAATAGAAAATATGCTCAGCTGAAGCGCTCATGTATATTATTCAAACTCAGCAGGTACTGACTGTTATACTTGTTTAGAACTTAGAAAATAAAAGATTTTCTTCTTAGAGAAGCATTTTATCATGGCATCGCTTAAAATTGTAAGTTCATCGTGACAATGAAAACCAGACTGACTTTTAGGCAGTTTTAATGTTGACTTTAAATCTCTATGGACAATTCCCTGCTGTATTACCTGTTCCTGGAGCAGATGGTTTCAACCACAGCACTCCTGGGATGCCAGTACAAATTACATCTGGAATCCCTATGAAACCATCCTGGATCTTGGGATATGAGAAAACTAGACTAATCATACACCATTGTGGAAGAATTAACTAGTACACAAATCTTGGATTGGTCCTGTATTATTTATTCAGACATCTGGAAAAATAACCCATTAAACCCACTCTGCATTTAAAACCTAGGAAATATATAGATTCACAAAAGTGTGAGGAGGCATATTGAAGGACTGCATGTTGTAGTAGGGAATAAGAAATTAGGCATCCATCACCTCTAAGGAATGAATGGATGGATGACTGACTGACTGACTGACTGACTGACTGAATGAATGAATGAATGAATGAATGAATGAGAGGATAACATTTCAGACATACTGTGGAATAACTAGAAGCAATGAACTAGCCCAGGTTGCTCACCTGAAGAACAATCAAAACTAATTCCTAAGCCCATAACCAAATTAAATGGTCTTGAACGGAGGTTGAGATTATTTAAAACTGCCCCACGTGACTTCAGAGCTGAAAACCATTGAACAAATGGAAAGAGTGCAATGCACATACCTGTTTTATATTCTTTAAATATGTAAGACAGGGTATATTTTAGAGTACACATGCACTCACACCATACAAGCACATACAAAATATGAGTTTTGAGGAGACATATATACATAGATATGTATATCTATATGTATACATATCTACATATACTTATACAGACTTACACACACATATATACTTAGATATACACATAGATGTATACATCTATATGTATAACGTATTTGGATTCTATATTAAATTTTGGATTTAATATTTTGGATATTTTGAATTATATGTTAAATAGGGTAGAGTGATTCTCAGAGAGCAGTGGAGAATTAAAAGAAGGTGTTAAATATCAAAGTAAGGGTGTACATGAGAAAGACGTATTTAAATTCTTGATGGAATTTCATTCTCTGAACCTAAGCACAAAATAAGTAATAATAGTTACTAAAGACTGGTTGTATTCAAGACATTTTTCCTTCTAAGTGATTTAATTATTTTATTTACTTCTCATGATTCTGTGAGGCAGGTAACAGTATCATTTCCATTTTGCAGATGAGGAAATGCAAGGCCAGAAAGACAAGTTCATGACAGGATCACAAGGCTCTGACTAACCTGTATGACCCCAGGCAGGTGGCGCTGGTGCTTTGCACATAACCAATGATAAACTGCCAGAGATAAAATCTTAGGGTCCATGCAACTACCTTTTCCAGGAGTTACTAACCCTAACTTATAACTGAGTCACACTAGCTCTTCAACGCAGCATTTTAAAATTTACTATCAGTTACTGTCAGCATCAAGAAGGACGAGACAAAGCTAGGTTTTGCTAAGTTCCTACTTAACAAGTCAGAGGTAAAAGTTGAAAAAAGTGTTCAAGACAACAGAAAAAATATAAGGAATTGATAACGAGATGAGCAGAGGAAGACAAAAAGTGTCCAGAGAGTCAGTGAAGAATATACAAGCAGAGTAGACTCCTCTGACAAGAACACCACGAAAATGATATGGCGCCAATACGGTACAGAAGAAACACCCTGTCAGTGTTTTATCATTGTTGGAACTGTCGTTGGGATTCTTTTCTTTTCTTTATTTTTAATAACTATTTTTGGAAAACTATGTAGAGATTATGGGACTATTCTATTTCTGCTCAAATGTTCATTCACTTATTTTAGCATTTACTAGTGGAACCTGTCTCTAAACAATTTATCTTGATCATCCATATTTTGTTTTCCTTTTAAACTTATTAATTGGAATTCTGTAAAAAATAGGCTATGTGTGTATTTCGTGTGTGTATGTATGCGTATATGTATCTATGTATGGATATGCGTAGGTACGCATTTAAGCTTTGACATTTCCTGCTCTTTTTTATGGCCTGTCTTATTGGCATTTCCTTAATTTCTTACAACACTAAATACACTAGACTCGGTTGGTGTTTTCTAAGTCCTAAAGCTGGATTCAATCACAAACAATCTAAAAATGATCTTTTTATTTAGAGACCATTATTTGGGAACTGGATATGTTCATTATTACTGATGTGTACCTATCTGTCTCTATATAAAATATATAGAAAACAAAAAAAAATGTGTATATGTATATATATACACACACACAATTTTTTAAAGTTTTCAAGTATATATATAATATAGTACTTATATACATTTAGATATTGTATATAGTAATCCATTATATACATCTCTATTAATTTTAGCACCTGTCTGTATATATAACAACAATAATAATAAAAGAATTCATCTTGACAGCACCTATTCCAATCAACACCTATTCCAATCAAAATACATAAGGTTTTTTTAGATTCTCATTTTTAATTTTTAAATTCTTTCTCCACCAGAAAGAAGCTTACAGTATATTTAGTTATTTACTCATCTCTGGTATTCATCAAGTAGTTTCAGAATTCTATATACCATTGTTAGAAAAAAAATGCTACCTTAAATACAGTGGTTGTGCACAATTCTTTGTATTTTGCTTTGTTGCCTAGTCTGCCTTCTATAACTTAGCAAACTACATTCATGATTCATCCAGGTTGTCTCCTATATCAAGACACTGTCTTGATTATTGTGAATTTATAGTAAGTCTTGAAACAGATAGTGTGAGTTCTTCAAATATGTTTTATTTTTCAGATTTTTTGGTCTATTTTTACTTCTTTGGTATTTTGTCATTTACAACATATTTATCCTGCAAAATATTTTAAAATGTATATTTATATATATTTTTGGTTTACTGTAAGTAGTCGTTAAAATATTCTAATTCTGTTGTCCAAAACTAGCATTTAAAAAGAGAACTTATTTCCATTATTAAACTTTAATCCTGCAGCTGTACTAAACTCAATTTTGTGACTTCGTTGGGATATTCTACGTGACCAATCATGCCACCTATAATTGTGGACAGTTTTAAAATTTCTTTTCCTGTTGTAATGTCTATTCTTTTTCTTTTTCTATTGAATTGGTTAGGCCTTCCAATAAGAATAAAGCAAAATTTCCTGGTTGTAAAAATAAGATATGTTAAATTGAACAGAGCAGTGAAAGAGAATATCCTTGTCTCTGACCATCTTAGGAAGAAGTATTCAGTTTTTTTTATTGAATGATGTTAGCTCTAGACTTTCTATCAAGTCAAGGAAATTCTTTTATATTCCTAGTTTGCTAACAGTTCTTATACTGAATTAAGTTGAAATTGATTACATGCCTTTTCCTGTGTTTATTAGGCAGTCAATTGTATTTTCTTCCTTAGTCTGTTAATGTAGTGAATGACATTGACTGATGTTTTAATGTGAAAGTAGCCTTGAATTTTCTGGATAAAATTAATTGTCATATATACTTTTATATTTTTCTGGGTGTTATGAAATAATATTTTGTATAATATATTTGTATCTTTACTCATGGGGCATATTGTTCATTAGTTTTATTTTCTTTTTATAATGATTTTGTCTAGATTTAGGATTAACAATTACTAAACTCATAGAATGAGTTTGGAAGTGTTCTCTTCTCTCTTGTTTTCTGGAAGAGATTTTGCACAATAGGAAATATTTTTTTCCTTAGAGGTTGTATAGAATTCACTGGTGAATCATTTAAGTCTAGGTTTTTTTCATAACTATGGACTAGAACAGTTACCTATTTTTTGAGTTCTGACATTTTCTCACTTTTAAGAACTTTGTTGATTTTGTACAAGTCTTCCAATCTGTGGGCAGTGTTGTCTATAGTATTACCCTATTATTTTTAATAATCTGTGAATGTTTTTAAATATCACTGTTGTCTATCATTTACGGTATTAGCTATTTATTTCTTTATTCTGACTTTTGGATATCTAGTTAAAAGTTCAATAGTTTATAAAAAAAGCTTTTAGTTTCACTGATTTAATTAATGTTTCCTCTATCCTCAACTTCATAGGTTTCCACTACTCTTATTCTTCCTTTTCCTTGCTTGGAGCTTAAATTGACCTATTTCTAGTTCCTTAAAAAAGCACCTTATTAAAATTTTAATATGAATATTTTATACTGTAAACTTGTTTATAAGCAAAGATTTAACTTGCTCCAATAAACTTTGATGTGTTTTATTGTTATTTTCAATATTTTCTATTTTCCCTGGAATATATTCATTAACCTATGGATTAGTAACTGTGATTATTGAATTTAGAGACTTGTCAGATACCTTTCTGTTATTGACTCTTATGTGTATTTATATCATTGTCTAAGAGCTTGGTTTTGTAAAATTTCTGCTCTTTCACATTTGTTAAGATATGTCTATGGCATAAATTATGGTCTATCATGATACATGTTCCTATATACACTTGAAAATAATGTATATTCTGGCTTTGTTGGGCCAAGTTTTCTATAGATATGGGATTGAATTAGTTTATGGTGTTACTCAGTTGTTCTATGTCTTATTGATTTCCTGTGTAGTTATTTCATCAATTATCAAATATTACAGTGTGTAATTGCTATTAAAGCTTGTATATCCCTACTTCCAAAATCAGAAATACTGTTTCATGAATTTTAAAATGTAGTGAGGTCCATACTCTACAACAGATTGTTTCATGAAGAATTCAGTCTTTATCATTATGTAATGCTTATCACAGACACAGTTCTTTGTTCAAATATATTCTTTGTTCAATTTTAATATAAATATTCCAGCATAATTGTGATTAGTGTTTACCTCTTTTCTTCTCTTTTCTTACTTTTAACATCTTCTTACTTTTAACTTAATACTTTTATATTCAAAAAAGGGATTTATTATGGACAATATATAGTTGGAAATGTTTTTTTTTGACCCAATCTGACAATTCTATTTAATTTGCAAGTTTAAGCCATTCATATTTAATGTAATTATAGATATGATCAATTTAATAGTCTATCCTCTTGATAGCTGTTATTGATTGATTTCATCTGGTTGGTTGGTTGGTTTGGTTTTTAGTTCTCTTGTTTCTGTTTTTCCATGTTTTTTTTGGGGGGGTTAAGTGTTTGTATATTATTATCCACTTTATCCCAACTTACTATTTATAATTCTTGTTAATTTTTCTCTTTGGATGAGGGGAATTTCAATAAACTTCCAATTCCTTCCTCCCAAGCTATGGAAACAACCTAGGTGCCTAACAGAAAAGAAGATTAGGATATATAAAACAACACATTGATCAGTTGTATAAAAAGATGAAATCTGATCAATTGTAACAGCATGGAAGGAACCAGAGAGGATTATGCTAAATAAAATAAGGAGAAACAAATACCAGATGATTTCACTTAAATGCTGAATACAAAGAACAAAAGCAAAAGAGTAGATAAAATTAAGCCTTGAAATATGATTATGGAATTGAATCTAGCAGAAGGTAGCTTATGAAGCAGGGAATAAGAGGGGTTGGGACTTAATGGAGTATGGTAGAGGATTATTTGTGCTTTAATGGCAGAGATTGTGTGGCAACAGTTATAGACGTGTAAACTATACCCTTACTCATATAGCTTTTTAAACCAACATTACCTTGATGAAAATAATACAACTGAAAAAATATAGATGACTCATTTGTTCTATTTTGTAAGGTTTCTAAAATTTCTTGTAAGTGATGTAAAACATCAGTGTAATTCCCAGCTGTATTTCTATATATGTATATTGCTTAAGATCTGTCTTTCACATTCAGAAATTTGATTAATATTCATACATAGGATTTTTTGATATTTATTTTACTTAGCATTATCAGTTCTCTTTGATCTGTGGTTTGGTGTCAATGATTAATTCTGGAATTCTCAATAATTATGTTTTTTTAAATTTCATTTTTTTTGTCTTGCTATTGTACTTTTGTACTGTTTGATATATTTCCCCAGTTCTTGAATGCTCTGATGATTTTTATTTTCATTTTAGTCTGGATATTTTCTAAGGAAATATCTTATTTTCTACTTTAATGATTCTTTCTTGATCTATGTTAAGTTGGGTAAAAGCCTGCTAATATTCATTTCCATGCTTTTCATTTCTAACATTTTATTTTATTATTTCAAGCAGTTTTTGAATATCTGATAAAACTTCTCATCTGATGGCATATGCTTTCCTCCAATTCCATTAACACCTTTAACATATTAATCATGATTAAAATTAGTTATAGTACTTATGTATCAACCATAACATTTAAATTACCTATCATTTCTGACATCACTAACTGGTTCTATGAATTGCTCTTGGTGGTGTGTTGTTTTGTCTTGCTTTTTGTATATTTAATGATTTTTTTCTAATATGTACCTCTTACATGGTATAATAGAGAGCAACATAAATTCCTGAAGATACCTTATGTTTTAGGTAGGGGCCAATAAGCAAAGAACTTTTATTTCATAATGCTTTACCCTCTGTTTTAGGTTTTCCTTCACATTGTGCCTCAGATAGTGTCTTTTCCACATTCTTGCTATTATTTTATTGTTTTTGTTATTGTTTTATTGTGTTTCCTTTTCAATTATGTTTGTTAGCCTGATGTTCTTGTTTAATCTCAGTTGTCAACAGGCATTTTGTCTCTTGGTGTCAAAACTCCCAACTCTACTGTGTGTCAAACCTCCCAACTTGGTATCAAACCTCCCAACTATAGTTCTCGGTTCAACACATATTTCTATCTTCCCTATAGACACTTTTTTTACTTTTCACTTCCCAGATTATTGTGAGGTTGTATCACTTCCCTCATAGAGAAAATACTGGTTATCTTTTGCTTTATAGACTTTAGCTTTATTTCTGTCGATGACACAGGGGAGAGTGTTTGGTTGTACTTGACTGCTGTTTCTCTCTCCTAGACCTGCACCATGAGGCATGATTTTGTAGTCCCACCCCTCCCATCAGTCACTCTTTTGAAAGCATGATAGAGTCTGGAAAGGAACACAGACTTGGGAAAGTGTGGGAACTTCACTACATCTTCATCTTTTGTGACTCCACAGTCTCTCACTAGTAATTAGTCCACCTCTACCAAGCCACGAGCTATTCAAGCTGAATTCTTCTTATGAGTGTCCAGCCACATCTGTCCCGAGTAAGTAAACCATCAAGTCCCATCTCTCTCTTCATACATCTGTCTCTCATTAGATTGTGACTGAGCAGTTTCCAGCAACACTGACTTCTTAATGTGTTCAGGAAAAGTCACGAACTTTCAGTTTGTTGTACTTTTGCTTTTTCATTGTTGGTAGTTTTTGAAATTTCTACATCCTAATAGAAGATAGAAACTTCTAACTCTTTAAAGATAATTTCTAAAATTAGGATCAGACTAGCAGAGGTAGAGATACTGGAGAGAGGTTTTCAATCTTTTAGAATTGAGCTATATAGACCTATAAAACTAGTGTTACTCTTATGTTAAAAAAAAGCATAGATAAAGATCTTTCAAGGGGAGTGTTCTTTTTCTGTTCTTTAGATGTAAGATGTTACATGAAATTTTACACTGCATTATCATGAGAAGTGGAAAAGTGAAAAGTATGGGTAGAAAGCAGAACAAATGTTCTTGAAAAAGTAAATTCCTTTATCTAAAAAATTGTTCAGTGTTGAAATACCCTTGGTTTTACCTTATGCTCACTATTGCATTGACTTTTACTAAGCTATGTAAATTTTTCACATTGATTTCACAGCAGATACAAGGTGTTCACTGCACATTACATTTATATTTATGTTCCTTTGGTCATAGTCTTCATTACACATTTGTTGTTCTTGGTTCCTCACATTCCTTGCATTTTAAACAATGCTTAGGATCTTACTTATTATGTGAACAATTGAACAATTTTGCTCTACTCTCTTACGTGTAAGTTGTACCAACTCCAGTACTCAGCTATCAAAATGCCCTGGAAGACTCCCTCCCCTCATGTCTTAGAAGACATTTTGTTGACCACACATTGCATCCAGTAGGACATTTATATCTTACGCTAGTTAGTCTTAAGTGATTTAATAAAGGATCTTTTCCAAATACACACAGTATTCCAAATATAAACAGTATACACAGAGAAAATATGAGAAATACTTTTATCCATATTATTATAGGTATAAATCAAGAAACAGTGATTTTTAAAAGTAAAAAAAATCCGGCCTCTTATTATCCTTTGGGATCTAGTTTAAACAATGAGGTGAGGAAATTTCTCTGTGGTATACATATATTGCCAGACGACTTAATAGCAAGATCACCTGTTGGGAATATAAGGACCTCATCTGCTTAGGAGGATCTGATGTCTGTCACAGTTTCATTCATGAAATGTCTCATCTAAAGGATGAGACAGCCTAGTATAAAATTTGTCCTAATTGTTAACATCATGGAGAATGAGTTGCTCTCAAGAACATTTATTGATGAACATTTTCTCCCTCCTTTCCAACCTATCCCATATCTTCTCAACAGTTTAGCACATTGGAGGTCCTTTGTACTCTTTTGTACAAAGTTCTTTGTGCTCTTTAGAAGAAAAATGTTACAAACACACAAGGTAAAAATAGCTCAGCAAAAGGTAACGATTGACATTCAAGGTTTAACAGCCTTTCCTTCCTCTAACATCTTGCAAAAGATATAATACTGCATCATTGGCCGAATGACATACCCCTAAGCATTTGAATTTTTTAAAGAAGGTCTTGGGATAAAAGAAAGTCATTCTGCATCATCACTTGGAATTGTGGTATTTAAAGGTCATCAGAAAAGCATCCTCCTGGCACATAATATCAATGGCAACCTCTTGGTATATGAGCTGATGATAATATGTTGTTAAAAGCATTGTGTGACAAATGGAAATAAGAATGTTTGTCATCAAATATTTTCTGCTGCTTGTACAAATGGAAAAGATAAGGTTCATGGTATTTATTTTCTGTCTCCGAGTATATGTGAATATTCCTATCAGAGTTTTATCTTTATAGAGGTAACTTCTGTTGAGATATAATAACCTTGAGTGGAGTTCATAACCACTGGTAAGGTAAATTTTAGATTTTGTTATCAGCATCAGAAAAAACAATGAAATATGCTTCTGGATTGGGAGTGACAAAGGATACATTTTGAAAATTAAAAATAGTTATATGTTATTATATATTCCTGTGTACCTCTGGGTGATGAAATTACCTTATAAAATAATCTTTACACATATTTAATTTTTGTGAAATATTAAATGATACAAATTTTGTATGATCTTTAAATGTGGATTTGTGGATGCCAGAAAGATATCAAGGGAAAGGGGCAGTTGCTATAGAAATTAGGTTAAACTGTAAGACATTTCAAAATACTCTTCCTGACTAAATGCTTATATTTTATGAGTTCTATTTTGCACACAATATGTCCC
Organism: Uropsilus gracilis; assembly: GCA_004024945.1. NCBI lineage: Eukaryota > Metazoa > Chordata > Mammalia > Eulipotyphla > Talpidae > Uropsilus > Uropsilus gracilis. The sequence goes on along the minus strand of PVHY01003632.1, from coordinate 4,539 downwards.
CAGGTAAAAATAGGTTGGAATGGGAAAGTCCTGAGACAAATTTTGTTTGTCTGATTCCTGAACATGAAAGAGCACTCTGTTAACAATAATAAAGAATATGCTTATATGGAAAACATGTAATCAGGACAAAGTTATGGTGTAACTATAGCACAAACCTTTCCTTGTGGGACATTCACACAAATGCACACTTATATTCAGACCCACAGTGGCTAAATTGGCTAAATTTGGATAGCTGCAGCAAGGATTCTGTAAATTATTACTGTCAGTACTTACCAGCACCTTTCACTTGCTTACCAGTACTTACAGCAGATAAGGAGACTCTTTCATAGTTAGGATTTAACTCTGGAGAACCATCTTGAAATATAATCTTATAGTTTATAGACTTAAATGTTTTCTGCACTTTTTTCTGCCTTTAAAATATATGAAATTCGCTTGCCGATAAATATTATTGATTTTTAATGAAGTTTGACGAGTTCATTTAAAGTAGAATTCATGTTTATGGTGTATATAATAGATAGCTTATATACACACACAAAAGTATATGTAATATACACAAACACACAAATGTATGAAATAGAATTTCCTGTGTTCAGTATGCATTTATTGTTTGTGCTTGTTGTAGAAATTAGCTAACTTCTGAAAATTTGCTGCAATGCACATATTTTATCCATCTAGTATAATATTAAGATTGTAAAATATTTTACTAAAATTGATGATATTTGATAAAGACAGCAGAAATTCATTAAATTCTGTGGTGAAAATTACTCATCTATATTTAGTGGCAAGTGAATCTTCACTGCTGACAGTCTTTGCTGAGTTTCTCTGTTAAGAAGTTAAAGTTTAGTCTAAAGGAAATGTTAATTCACTAAAGGAACCTGAGGAAGGGGAATAGATCAGGTAAAGTATGAAATCAAAATGCATTATTTGTTTTGAATTCTTACAACAAGCAAATATCAAATAAATGTTACTGTCTCTTAGCAAAGATTTGTAACCCATATCTACATTGATACATGTGCTATGTCAGTGGCAGCAGTGAAATTCATAGTATTTTTATGTGAAATGTACTGTTTTATCGCATTAATTCACATTTAATGTGTACACAGTAATAACTATAAAGTATGATAACCAAAGTTATATATTTTCTTCAGAACATTCATTTAGAGAGCTTTCACAAGAGTCTGAAGAAATTAAAATATCAGTCAGTTTACCTGCAGGATATAGAGCAAAAGCAAAAAGCAGTATAATATCTTTTATAAGCCACCCGTTCCTCCCCATATAATGTTCTTACTCTGGCTGATAAAATACAGTAGTCATAACTCTGTACATATTTTTTTTAACTATGGTACACAAAACAAAGGTTTCTGAAGTGAAGGAAAATATACCTCCATCAGTAAAATTGCATTACTCACTTGATTACAAGCAGGAGGGTTGAAGGCACAAGAAAGCAGTGAAGGTAGAAATCCCAAAGCCCCTTTCTTGGTAATGGGCCATAGAAAGATGATGCCCATAAAGGCAGGAAGTCTCTTATAAGAGGCAGTGGAGGCCCAGGGGATGTTGAAAAATAACAAATAACAGGTGCCCAGAAAACAACAAAAATGAAAAATCTTGGTCATATTGAAAAAAATAAAGCAACACAGCAGGATATAATGTTCGAAAATCTTTGATAGAAGAGTTTGAGTAGTGACCAAATTAAAGTTGGTGAACACAGAGTGACTCTAGAAATAGAGAGGGTTTCTCGTATCCTTTTGGCTATCTTCGGAGACTTGACTATTGTTGTCGAACACTACTCTGACCTAGTAATCATATGAAAGTTAATATTTCCAAAATAGAACACACTAAAGAGACCATCCACATCCTGTATCCTTCAAGAAGGCTCTTTTGATAAACACAACCAACATCTGCCGAGCCCATCCTTTGTTGAATTCCTATTCCTATTCCCTTTGCATAATTTATACAGGTTGTTCATTAACTCATCTTTACTTTTTCGACCCTGATGAAATACTTTCCATGGGTTGAATATAGCTACATTTTATCAAGGAGTCATGTTGCAATTAAGACTTAGACAGAAGCAATCTATTTACAATTGGATATGTTTGTCACTGGTTAAAGAAAATAAAAAAAAAATACAAACTGTATATGTGTAAATTAACCCACAAGAAAGGAGTGATGCAAGGAGTAAAACCTCTTTGCTCATCACAACCTGTTCCTATTTAGAACTTGACTGACAGTTAAAGCATCATAGCAGACTTAGTCAGTTTGTATTTATCATCAAACTCAGCTCCTCTCTTTTCTGACTCACAGCTAGATTACATTTCTGATATTTCCTAACAGGTGTGGTCAGCTGAGTGCAGCCTGAAGCGATATGTGCCACTTCCATTTCTGGTCCATGAAAATATTCATATGTGATCCTTTCCTCATTTCCTATTTGTCAGCTGGATGTTAATGACAAGGACAGCCATGGAAGCCAGGTGTTAAAGATGGCAGTGCCTCCATCATCCTGAAATTATATGTGAGAATGCATGGAGCACATCCTTCTCAGTCTCCTGCCTGCCCCTACCAGAGGACTCATATTGGGCTATCATGCATATAAGAAGTCAATTTCCTTATATTAAGACACTGAAGTCCTGGGATCAGTGTCAATAGTTAATGTTACCAGAAATCTATACACACAGGCAGAGATAACTGTATTTAATATTTAAGTAAAACTGAGTTCATTGTTTGCAAGAACTGTCTTTCATTTAAGCTAGTCCTTGTGGAGGTGCCATTGAATTGTCAGTGGTGCTTGTTATTAATGATAACACTATCATTCTAGTCACTTGTTGTTTGCAGATGTCATAAAAATTGAAGAAGTGAGTGAATCCAACCGCAACCATTCATAATCCAAATGAGAGAGCACTTCTGTAATCACATTCAGTAAGGATTCTAGACACAATGAAAACTGCTAAATCCCTACTCTAGGTAAGCTTATATCTGTCTCAAGAAAATTTTGAAGCAAAATATAACTTAAATGCAATCAAAAACTCTTCTTCTGTAGTTCTCTACAGAGGACCATGGATGTACTCAGAAAGAAGTAATCTCTGGAAACAGGTATATCTGCGTAAGCTCTGGAAACAGGTATATCCAGGAGATGACATTTGACCTGTATGTTGGAAGAAGAGTAGGTGTTTTCCATAGAAAACCTTAGCTCTTTCACTGAAAACTGATGTAATGTTTTGACCCTAAATAATCACTTATCTCAGACAAAATTGTTTAAGGTAAATGAAACTTAATGTAATATGGAAAGTGTCAGTCATGACTTGGCATTATTAGTTCCCAGGACTTAGAATTTAGAAGGTGACAGTGTTCTATTTATAATTTTCCAGTACTTACCAGAGATGAGATTCAATAAACATTTGTTGAATCAAATTAAGTGAATTAAATGTATTTTGGGGATTTATATACACCATTCATGGAGTTACCTAGAACTTAGAGTAATAGGAAATACCATATTGTTAGTTGTATTTTCTGATGAAATAGAATTATTTAGTAGAACACTGTAATAACAAGGATGAAGCACAGACTTCCCTGGGGCACTCATTTCTTTAAGTGGCTCTTACATGATAAAAACAGAAATCACCAAGACAGAAGGAAATGTTCTCCAATGATTTAGGATTCTCCATCCATAACCTGTCACGTAAAGTTGTCAGGGTGGGGAAATAGCTCCCCAAACAAGAACTATGTAGCTAATCCCTTTTGTATCCAGGTAAGACCATATGGTTAGTTCTAATCAATTGAACATGGATGAAAGTGATTTTATCACTATCTGTTGGTGCCAGTGGTGTCCAACCGTGCCCAGTGCAACTTCCAGCAGCCAGCCAACAGCATTACTTCTCCTTAAGAATTTATTCTTACTTCGCACACTTATGCAAGCTGATTGGAAATGTCCAAGAATAACAACCTCTGAGAAGAATTCTTAAAAATGGTTATATGTCATTTCTCTTGTCTTTCAAGTGGAAATAACTGAGTTACATGAATCACTGTGTCCCAAAATTTCCTCAATAGTATCAAGCTAAGAGTGGTGTCAGTCTTGGTAACACACCTATTATTAATTAATTATCTTTTCTTCCCTCTTTCATTCCCTCCAATTCCTTTTGGACTCCCATATCTGTCTCAGATTCAGCAGCTGGACAATCCAGCTAAGATAACATATTTTCTTCTAGAACATATTAGTTGCTCTTGAATTGGAGTAAATTTTCAGCAGCTTTCTAGGAATTTTTATATCATAAAATAAACTTCACCTTAGATTTATAAGTTAGCTATACACATAAAATAATAAATGTTTAATATATTATATATTTAATATAAAGTCATGATAATTTAAAATTACTTCCCTTCAAATTTCAAATGTATGCTTTCATTGTCTTCAATATCCAGTGTTATATCTGAGAAGCTCAAGGTCATGATAAGCCCTCCTTCTTTTTTATGTAATACATCCTCTCTTTGGAAGATTTCAGTCTTTCCTTTCACTGCAATTCCTACATTTCATGATGTTATGCATTG
>PVHY01003631.1:0-104957 GCA_004024945.1 Uropsilus gracilis | reverse complement strand
TGTGTGCCTGTTCTTTATTCTTTCTCCCTGGTCTCCTAAATGTCCAGTATAGTTAAGGTTGCAATGCTCACTTCATGATTATAGCAGAGTTAGGTCTGTACAGTGAAATTCTCAGCCAGTATTTCCTGCACATGATTCAGAACCTCTTTCTAGTTCTGCAAGGGTCTCCCATGTTTGCTGTCCCTGCTTAAGCAGTTTGTAGAAGGGATTCACATTCACCTGAAACATCTGATTAGGAAGTATTAAATATGACTTTATATGATTCACAATTAAGTCTCTAAATTTAGCCTTATGTATGTTCAGATGAATATTATCTTACTGTCTTGACTTACTGTTGAGAGGTTTGCAATGAATCCACTTTTTTCCCTGAGTCTCCTCTGTTTTAGTATTTTAATGTGTCCATCAATTATTGTTTCTGCCCCACACCTCTATCAGTATTTTAAGTACAGCAGTGGGATATAAAACATCCATTTTAATACAAAGAACTTAATCAGTGATCATTACTTATTAAGGAATTAGCTTGACTTTTTAATAGAATTTATTACTTTTCAGTCAAGATATTTTTGTACTAGATAGATACAACTCATATCTTTTCTGCGTGTGTGTGTATGCAATTTCTGTCTTTGAACAGGAAGGAGACCAGTCTATTTATGTGCCTTGCTTTGCACACAGCAGCACCTCTGTGTGCTGATATGTGTGTAACAGAATATAGTAAACCTGTGCTGGAGGTTTTGCCTTTCATTATCTCTATATTCAAGTTGGGAAAGAGTGAGAGAAAAATATTTTGTGACTTTGAACCATACTGTGGAGAAATCATATCAAAATTTGCTAGAATGATAACATCTCCAATACTTTGTTTACTAGATGCATGAAAGATAGAAGAGGTTTTCAAAAGATATGTAGTATACATGTCTTATTTTGAATGATAATGGTCAAGATTAAAGTTTGAAGTATTTCACTGAGTACCAGAGATTAGAAAACATTTTACATCAACTCAGTACCAAAGCAACTGAGCTGTGAAACAATTCAGTAAAAAATATATACCTTACAAAGATAGTGATAGTAATACTCAATTTTGTTTTACCCTCCCAAGCATAGGTTGGAGTACATTAAGTGGAGGAAATGAGGCTAGGGTGATTTTGTAGATCTGGAACAGAATTGCTTTTAGCTTCAATACAGTAAGTGAAGCAGCCAAAAAGGAAAGGAATATGTGATATTAAGTATAATAGTGGTTATTATTAAATAAAAAAACAAGTTTTAGAGAGTATCTTAGCAGGGTCACATTGGACCAAGTAACTAAATGAAATTCAACATAGTGCAGATAAAAATATTACCCTTCTTGGCAATTCTTTTTTATTTATTTTTGGAAGGTGCTAAAAAAATGTTTGTCTGCATGCCAGTTCAATTAACAAAATAAGACTTAGTTCTATTACAGAAACTTGGTAATCCTCTATAGTTTTTGTATTTTCTATTTTTTTTAATAATGGAAGCAGTGATGGTTGAAATTAACTGTAATTAAATGCAAAGGAAGTTAATGTTCATTTTTTTTAATTCAAAGTTTCTATTGCTATACAAATGTTAGTGTACTCCCATTGCTTGTATTATGAGATTTTAATATAGTTTACAATTATTGTGTAAATACCTCATTACTGTATATACATAGGAGTTTAGTTTAAATTCCAGTCTCTTACAAGACCACAGTATTTTCCATTTAACTGCTGAGCCTGTACACATAATGCCTCATTTTGTTAAGCGTATTTCTTGCAGGGACATATATCTAATGGCAACTTACTCAGGAACTGAATGACACAACTCAAGGTTCCTATAATATTTTAATTCAACAAACACTAGCTAAAGACATATTCTTTGCCATCTCCATGCTAGGAACTGTCAGGAGAAAATGAAGATGCAGTCTTCCCTTTACAAAGAATATAAACACCCACGCTCCATATAGGTGCTTCAAAGATGGAAAAATTATTTTACTGCAGGAATAGTGAGTTAAAAAATGACTACTCTAGCTGGAAGGACATTGAAATGGGGTGGGGGAGGGGGAAACATAGGTACCTGTTGTTAATAATACTCTATGGTTGTGCTGTTTCCATGGTGTTCATTATTTTTTTTTAATAAAAGAAAATGCATATTGATAAATTTCATGAAATGAGAATGAAATTATGTCTTCAACCGTATTTATAAACTATCAATTTTGTGTATCAGATGTCCTCATCAGTAAGTGAGCAGCAGTGATAAAATAGAGGGAAAAAAGGCACAGAAGTCAATGGAAAGAGGTTTGTGTGATTTCTGTTGTGAGTCAAGAACATCTAAACCAGTTTTTACTGATCTCACTCTTTTGCATTACAAGAATATTTACAAGAGCTGGCTTTTCTCTTGTGTGTATGTTTATTTTGTGTTATTTATTTTTTGCTTACACATACATTGTGCACAAAAATAGTTTTTGAATGTTGAAATAGTGTATTGTAAAATTTTCTAGTCTTTATAGTTCATACATCTTTAATTTTTCTCAATTTACTAAATATGATCCTGTACTAAAGAGTGTACAGGTGTATACTGCATAAAGGGCAACATTTATGGATTAAAGATCTTGTTTGGCTTTCTTTCAGTTCTGATGGATTAAATAGATAATATTGCATCTCTTTGTATTAAAGAGAAAGTCCAACATTGCCTAAATGTTCTTTCAAAGTACTTTAGAAATTCTTAAAAATAGAGTTAATTAAGATTATTGGCAGGTTAATTTTATTCAGACTTACACAAAACATTTAAAGTCTTATCTAAAGGAGACTATAGCTTAACTTAGAATTAATAGGCTATTTTATTTTTTTAGCATCTGAATTTTTTAGCATTCTGAAATGGGTTTCTGAAATATAGGTCTTGGAGTGTTTTACCCATATTTTTCTTTATGTATTTTATAGGTTTGGGTCTTCCATTCAAGTATGTTGCCCAATTTTAGTTGGGTTTTGTACATGGTGTGAGGGAGAAGTGTGGGTTCATTTTGTGTGTGTGCAAAGTGGTCCAGTTTTCCAAGCACCATTTATTGAAGAGGCTATCCTTTTTCCAATGTATGCTTTCTGCCCCTTTGTAAAAAATTAGTTGACCATATAAGTAATGTTTTATTTCTGGACACTCAGTTCTGTTCCATTGGTCTGATTGTCTGTTTTTGTCCCAGTACCATGCTGTTTTAATTATTGTAACTTTGTAGTATAATTTAAAACCTGAGTTTGTTATACCTCTGTTCTCTATTCTTTTGGTCAGTAGGACTTTGGATATTTGAAGTCTTTTGTTATTTCAGGTGAATATCAGTAATTTTTGTTTAAATAATGTCATTGGAATTTTTATTGGAATTGCATTGAATCTATAGATTGCTTTTGATAGATTGGCCATTTTGTCAATGTCAATTCTTCCAATTCATGAGTAGGTGATATCTTTTCATTTTTTTATGTCTTCTATTTCTTTTAACAATGTTTTGTAGTTTTGTCTGTATAGATCTTTCACATCTTTTGTTACGTTTATTGCCAAGTATTTAATTTTCATTGGTGCAAATGGTAAATGGAGTGTTTTTATTTTAAATTTGTTCTTCTACTGACTAATTGTTTACATGTAAGAAGGGGCCTCTGATTTTTTTGTGTTGAATTTGTATCTAGCTGCCTAACTGAACTGGTTTATTATTTAATTAGAAGCATTTGTGATAACATGGATGAACTTAGAGGGAATTATATTAGCAGAAATAAGTAAAAAAAAATAGAAACCATATGATATCACCAGTAGATGAAATATAGGAATAAGAAGGACAAGAAAAAGTCAGAATAAGTGACAATAGAACTGGGGCAATCAGTTAGAGAAGGAGAGTGGGGAAAGGGAGAGAGAAATCAGTGAAGGAAGTAACACAATAAAATCAAGATAAGGGTTCATAAATGATGGGGGGGAAACCCTTGGGGAATGCAATGATGTAATATAATTATATGTATGTGTGTATATATATTATACACAAGCATAAATATGCTTAAATATGTAAGCATAAATATGTATATAAGCATAAATATGTAAATGGAGAAATGATAAATATATAATACAAAATTTAAAGGTCATTACTGAAAGGGATTAGGTTAAAACAATATACAAATAAGACATCTGATATTTTATTTCCATATTCTGAAGGATTATATTATAAAACCAGGAGTTAGGAAACAGACCCGCTGGTCAAATCTGGCTTTCGATCTGTTTTTGTCAATAAAACCTTACTGGGATACAACACATGCACATAAAAAGAATTAATGGGCTATTTTAGCTGGATTATTTCTTAAGAGTTTACCTAATCCAGCCCCATCATTTCATAGATTTGGACAATGAAAAAGAGCAAAAATTTTGAGTTGCAAAATTTGCACATATATTTAACCGAAGATATAAATTGCTTTATGTAAGTTCTTTTGGCTTAATTCTGAGTGTATAATAAGAAAAGGAATATTTAGATGATACTTATGCTAGAGTTTTCTAGACTTTCTGATCAGAGATGAAATTTTTGAAAATTAGAAACTTTGAAACATTTGGTAACATGAAACAAATTGGATTTTATCAGTTATCTGCTAGATAAAAATGTTTGCAATATTTTTCCCTAAATTTAAAGTCTACTTTAATAAGAAATGTCATTATAAGAAATGACTAAAGTAGATGAATAAATGGACTAAATGCTAAAGAAAAATTTCAAAGAATAAGTAAAATAATTTTGTCATTAAAAATAGTTCAACAAAGTCCAGGTAGTTTTGTCAATCAATTCTCATGAATTCATAGAAGAAATAATTCCAGTTTTACACAAACTCTTTACTCCTCTGACAACAGCATAATTTTTGTAATTTGTCATGACCAAGTTATTAAAAAGCAGGAAAATTATCAATCAACAATCCTTCATGAAAATAAATGGAAATACACTTAATAAAATGTTAACAACTTAAACTTACCCACTCTGATGCACATCTAGACAAAATACCCATCTAGGTGGGTAATTATATTTATAAGCTGACCTTTAAACCAGGCCTGGTGTTGAGCACCTGTAATCCAAGAGCTGGGAGGCAAGAGTCCAGGGATTGCTTGAGTTCACATGTTTGAGATTACCCCAGGCGACATAGTGAGACCTGGTCTCAAAAAAGCAGCCAGGCGCAGTGGCAGGTACCTGTAATCCTAGCTAACTGGGAGGCTGAGGCTGGGAATCGCTTGAGTTTGCGGGATCGGGACTCCCTGAGCAACATAGCATGACCTAGTCTCTAAATAAACAAACAAACAAACAAATGAATAAAAACTGACCTTTATATTTGATCTTTTAAAAGAAAATATAGAATGTGTTCTAAACCCTGGGGATAAACACAAAGCATAAAGCATGTAAGAAGGCAACTAATAAATTAGATTTCATCCAAATTTAAAGCATCTACCTTTTTGAAAGATACTCTGAAGAAAAAATTGAAAAAGTAAACCAGTGTGAAGAAAATATTGTCAATACTTATATCAGATAAAGACTTCAACATATACAACAAAAAAAGACTAGTATTGAGAATATATAAAAATAATTCATAGACACTAAAAAAATAGAACAGCAAATTAAAAAGCTAGCAAAAGATCTGAACAGGTATTTCATAAAAGAAGACACTAATATCATTATCATAGGTTAAGGAAACCTCAGAATATCTTTTAAAAAGGTAGATGTTTTAAATGTAGATGAAGTCTAATTTATTAGACTCGGTCTCCATTCCAGACCAGAAACCTTGGAGTGAGGATTATAGGCATAACAGCATTATTTGGAAGCTTTTTGTTGATTCTAAGATGAAATCAAAGGTTAGACCAGTGCTCTGACACCTGTAATGAGTCACTCTTCTCACTGTAGGTTTTATAAACTATGCTGAACTTGTCCCATGAACATTTGCTTTAGCATTGCCAAACCATATGAAGATATATTAGCAATTACATGACAGAAACCTAGTTGGGGCAAGTAATACAGACTCTTAGTGAAAGAGGAACTTGTATTTTAAGGATGATATGAAAACCTTTGTGGTGTTGAGACTGCAAGAGGAAGTAAAATATTTAACCACTTTCTTAATGAGTTGTTTACCTTCAGTTCTGATCATTTTATTTTTCTTATTCTGGTGATGTAGACAATAGGATTTTTAAATTTCGGGTCAAGTGTTTTGGGCATAACTTGTTACCTCAGTAACTGGTACTGCGCCAACTGTATTTTAATGAAGGTTGATGGTGTGAGCCAAAGGTGATGGTTGTCACAACAGTAGCAGGAGGAAGTCATGGAGCTTAAATTGAGGCAATTCATTTTACATTTATGGGATATCATTTCCTATATTTCTACTTACAAACTTGTCAAGTTTCTTTTAGGTCTCATTATATAGTATCAGTGATTCTACTATTACATTTCTCTCATGACACACCTTCATTGCTGTTATTTAGATTTGGTGCTTCAGTAATGTTGGCATTTCTAATCTACTCCTCTCATTTCCCATCTACTCTGCTTCAGGTGTATTTCCCTTTCTTATCTTTGCCTTCAGAGATTTTGTAATCTTCTCTTATTCTCCTTACAACCTCTTCATTATATTTTTTTCTGTAATTAAAGTTGTTACATATGGATAAATTTGAATTTGAATTAGGTCACTGTCTTTGTCCCCCTCCCTCTTGTCCTACTTTTTTCTTCTCCTCCCCCTTTTATCCTCCAATACATTGATCAAGAACTCCTTTATGGCAGCCGCTCAAAATTTTATTGGACTTTTACTTTAAAAGAACAATCAGTAGTTCTAAAAACAATCAGTGTTAAAAATATAATAGATGAAACTGCAGTAAACTGCATTTCTAGAAATGAAAACTGGTAAATCTGGTATATGGAAACCTACCAACCCTTTGTAGAGAAAGTGAAAAAAAGGGTGGGACTAGCAGTAGTACAGAAAGTCAAGTCAAATTGACACACATGCTAAATATTGTTTTTAATAAATCATCAGCAAGGATCACGTCTGTTTTACTGTTAGATGTTATTCTTTATGTCATATGTGTGTATGTGTGTGTGTCTTTTAGTTTCCTGTGTTCTTGATATATACCAAAATTGCTGAATCCGATTCCCTTCCAGTTCCTGCATTTTGTATTTCTATGTGTAGTGTCTTATGTTGACCAGCATTCACTTAATCATTTATTTACCAGTGTTTGCCACCAGAGAACAGCAGTTCTGAGTAATTTCTAATCATAGGAGAAACAGCTGTTCAAGAAAGACACTCCAATATATCTTTGAGTGTCCAAATCAGAGGTCACTCAGGAAGCAGGCAGTTTCCAAAGAATAGGGAACGAATCCTGAAAATTTTCTCTGTTTAACTATAAACTTGATCAGCCTTTATCCTTTTTAACTTCTGCACATCTTCACAGAAAACACCCTCACTGTGGGTTGCATCCACCTGAGCCCAAGTTAGGAAGAAACTGCTGCTCTGCATTTCCCTCAGTATGGCAAGTAAATACATGATGCTACAGTAACTTTTTGTGTGCTTTTTAGTCCCCTCTGAACTGGGGTTAGGGATCATATTTTTTAACTCTGAAGCACCAGCATATAAAATCGAACAAAGCACATGTTAAACACACAATCATTTTTTAAAGGTTGTCGATATGTATTCCATCTGGGAAATGTGACCCTCCACAGTTCCTTCTGTGAGTGGTGTCTTCAACGCTGGTATGCTGTGATGACCTTTTGCAGTACAAACCCTCAGTAATTGACCGTGGTAAAGCATTTCTCTATATTTTTTTCTAATGTATTTTTTTTCTCAGGTTTCATGTTTTGGTATTAACGTTTTACATTCTGTGGTTGAGATTTTATCATGTGTCTGTGTGTTTTGAAAGCTGTATGACAGTAAAATTACACTTGTATTACACTTTAATTTTTTTTTACTTTTTATTGTTTACATTTCTATATCTAAATACACACACACATATAGCATCATTGTCTACCCTGATGCACTCCCATCACCTTACCACCCATGCACCATCTAAGTCTTTTGTGCCCTCCCCTGTCCCTCCCCCACCGTTCTCTCCCTCTTCCCTCTCGTTCCGTTTTAGTTCAGTTTTCAATTTTTTTAAACATTTGCTTGTTTTTCCTATATCCCTGCAATAAGACATCCCATATTTCTTTTTCTTTCTGGCTTGTTTCCGCTAAGATGATTCCTTCTAACTCCATCCCTGTTGTTGCAAATGACATGTTTGTCTTCTTTGATTGCTGTGTAATATTCCACTTATAAATATGTCACATCTTTTTCAATCACAATCACATGTTTTAAAGTAGAGGTCATACTTTTAAAATGCAGTATATTCATGTATGCATTCATATATGCTAAATATATAGCTGTGGTTAAAACTGTATGAATTAATAGAAGGAGCACTAGTTCCTTCAGTAACAAATTGTTTGGTCTTGAGCTAAAATTTCCTTTTTATTTTGAAGGTAGACAGGACAAAATTTGATCCTTTAAATGTAATAGAACTTGCATCACATAATGAATTTGGAAGAGCTTGAAAGCCATAAGGACCACATGGTGTTAGTAAAATGGTGTTGTCTCATTATCTTTTCTGGATCCTTAAAGATTTAGCCCTGTGCACTGTATCATCACCTGCCTTAGGTTGTACAGAGAATGGATAAACTTTGTTGACTGATACCTGGACTTTCCCTTGAAAAAAAGAATGTATTCTGTGGTGAATATGTACACTCCTTTTAAAAAACAATGGGAGGCTGAAGCAGTTTACATTTTTTAAAAAATCTCTCTCAATCTCCACCTCCTCCTTCCTCCCTCCCCCCTCCCCCACAGATACTCCTTTGTCCTGATTTACTGTCAGAAACTGTCGTCAAAGCTTCCCATCTAGTAAACTCTGTCTGGTTTGTCTCCAGTTCCTCCCCACATGCTGTCAGTCATCTGTTTACACCAAGATGTTTGTCTTATTATCCGACCTTCTGGATTGCTGCTGCCACTGCTCTGGAACAGCCTCTAGCTTTGCTTCCCTGCACTGTTGCCCTAGCACTGCTCAGTATTCCTCTAAGCATTTGACCTTTCCTTTCTCTGTCTATGCTTCACACCTCTCATCTATGAATAAAAACTCCATCTCACCAGTTTCTATGAGCCAAAGCCCAACCTTCTTTTCAAAGTTCCTAAAAGGAAGTTGGTCCTCTTTTCTTACCTTTTCAGCTTTTTCTTCTAAATCAACAGCATTGAGTTGGTATCCTCAGTATTGTCATCATCTTCACCATCACCATCACTACAGTAACAGTTTACAGTTGCCAAGCAGCATGCAGAGCTAGAGTCTTTTTCATCTTTAGCACAGTCAAGTGCAGGTGGTAGAGAGCAAGAAATTAGGACTCAAAGAAGCTCAGTAAAAGGTAGGAAACAGACCACAATATGAGACCACTAACTCCCCGAGCCAGAGATTTTAAACACTGCTTCTCTGCCATTCTGTACAGGGACTCAATCCCATTCTCTTCGTTCATACTGTCCTTTCTATCCCAGATACTCTTTCCTGTCAACTTCCAACTGGTTCCGGTAAGATATTGTCATTTCAAATGCCGCCTTCCTTAGGGCATACATTTTGTGACAATTCTAAATACTAGTCTAGTGGGAAATAACATAATTAGTACTGAAAATGAAGCACCATTGAATTATTTGATTGGACACCACCAGCCCAGATTTGGAAATCTATCCAAGACAACTGGTGGGGACAGTCTTAGATTTCCTGAAGAATGATTGTTAAGCATTCTGTCAAGTTGTCTCCCAAATTCTCCAGCTTCTAGACTCTATAATAATTAGGATAACTTTGTAAACTTTTATTTCTTTTGTATTCTTGGAGATAATATACCAGGTGGAACAAATGTCACCCAGTTTCTTGCATCTATGCTTTCTTACTTGGCTGGCAGACTGCAGCTATTATGTCAAAGAAATTTGGTTTCATACCATTTAGTCTCTATCACTTAAAAACTCTAAACCTTTCATGGCTTTTGCTAATTGACATAGACTTAAACTGGAAATAGATGCACAGTGGGAAGTCCCAGGATCTTCTCTTTCCCCAGAAATTTAACACCATTGTTATTTAGAAGGTGCAAGTCAAAACCAGCTAGGTTTTGAGAATTCTTTGGATGCCAGGGCAGTTCTTTTGTATGAGATTGTATTGGTCACTCTTTATAAAGATATTAGTGCAAAATGAAAATTCTGCTTCCCATACCTAGTTGATTAGATAGCTGCAAATGAAGGAATTAGGTTTATAATGGGAAATTGCGTGAACATGAAAACAATGGTGTAAATATTGGTTCTTCATTGAGGGTGAGCAGCAGAGTAATTTGGCAGAAGGTGTTTTCAGAATGCATACCAGCAGAACTAAATCCCATTTCCTCTGGATTCTGATTCAGTACACCTGAGATGGTGCAAGGTATTACATTTTTTTTTTCAAAAGATTTTCAAGTAATTTTGATGTACTAGATTGCTTTATAGATGGTAGTGATTGTCTTAGATCATATTACTACCCTTACAACTGTAAGAGTCATCCTTTAATGCCAAGGCCAACATAGTATCCAAATTCAAATTTACAGTCAGAGGCTTTGAATACATTACCTATGAGCTTAGATCCTATTGAAAAATATTCTTCCAATCTGAAATTGTACAAGACTTTAACCAATGTTTATTCTGATGGTGTTTCAAGCTAGTGTTAGAAAATGAAACCTTCTTTTCCCTATAATGTAGTCCTAACCATAAAATAGATGAAAGAGGAAATCAACTGTATGAAAACAGGGATTGGGAGTTGAGGGAGTGAAAGTGGGTGACCCCAAGAAGACTTTTTAACTTAACTTAAAACACATACAGGCCTGCTTCTCTCTCTAGAGCAGGCAACTAGCAGTTCCTTTGCAATTACCTTTAACTGGAAACACCTATCTGCCTGCTTCTCTCTACAAAGCAGGCTGCAAACTATTTATTAGCATTTACACTCTACCTGCCTACTACTATTGATATGCAAAGGCCAGCCAGCTGCTTCTCAGCTCTCAGCTCTAAAAACTGCAGAAAAACTTAGAAACACAGCTTAAACTCGTGTGGGTTCTTTTCACCATCCCCAGCTTTCTCAACCAAAATACCAAACCAATGCAAGTCTATCAGTGCAGACTAATTTATTTTTAACAGTGATTTTTTAATTATCCTAATAACTACACAAGAAACATGTAAGGAAAACTCCGATTACTTTAACATTGTCTAAAACCTTTCTCAGCATGTCTGAAGTCCTGTCCCAGATTGCCCAAAAATCCTCAGTCTCTCAGTCCTGATCATCTCATGCATGTCAGCCAGTCAGAGTTCCTCTCCATGTGTTTGAAGACATCTTTCTTTGGGGTGCTCCTTTGGTGTGCTTCTCCTTGTCTTCCACACTGCCTTCTCCTTGTCATCTTCAGGTAGCAGGAACTTTATTGTACTGGACCCAGCCAAGTTCACTTTCTTTTCAGGTCTAACTTTTGCACGGCCTCTTCCAGACACCAGTCAAACTCAGCAAAACATACTTCAACACGGAGTTTAAATCTGCAAACTTCTTAGCCGCATTTAGCACACATGCTGCCAGCCCAGGCTAGTCAAGGGCTGCAGGCCCCCGGTGGCCACATGTGAGCCAAGCTCACATGGCTCACATCTTTACAAGATGGCCGATTCCCATCTCTCCTCCACTGAATCTCTCTCTCCATCCAATCTCCATATTGCCCCTCTGGATCCAAATTCCAATCCCAATCTTTGTTTGCACACCCTTTATATACCCTGATTTCCCGCCTTCCAGGAAACTTGTTTCACCTTGAACATTTACTTCTTTCTCCCCCTGCATCTCCTTGAAGGGAAATTCCATCTAAGGTCATTCTCACATTTTAGCTTCTGTTCTTAAAATCTGCAATCTTAAACAGGAGACAATGGGGGGGGGGGAGGGTAGCACACCCTATCAGGAAGAGGGGCAGTGGGGCTACACAACAGCTTTCCACTTACTCTGGGAGATCAGTGACCTTTTGATTCTTTTAGTGCTCCACAGTTTCTATCACAAATGGTCTAAACCTCCCATTTTACAGGTGAGGAAACTAAAGTGAAGTCCCTGGCGTGTTGTAGAACATGCCAGTTTAATGTGTTCACTACCAATGTAATGTACTTTTCATTATTGTCTTTATTTACTTCTGCTAAAAGAGAGCTTTAAAAGAGATAATGAGCTGCCATTGTCCTCATTAATATTTTGATCAACAACATATCATTCCTAAACTCAGATTTATGATTGCTAAAATAAATAAAAAAAAAAAAACATGTAAAATTAAATTTGTTTTATTATCCCATTATAGAAGCCATTTGATTTTGTCAGTGGGGAAAAATCTAATAAAATCAGATGTTATGTTAATTAAGTAGAGTAATAGAATGAAACTTCAAAATTGTAAAATTGGATCTAGATAGGACTCTGTAGAGGATGGGATATGTTACTTCATATGAAGTCTCATGGGTGTTTCTTTTATGGATACAATCAACTGCAAAATATAAAAATTAGTTGAATCTCTTTCTTCAAAAAAGAAAAAAAGCTTCAGAGGCAGTACAAAAGAGAATTATGATGGCAAAGAATACCAAACCACTTATCACAGTGTTTTCTCACCTTAACAACTACAAAGCATAATTTAAAAACTTCCAAAGGGAAACCAAGTTGTTACTGAACTTCAATATTTCATTTTTTAAACATACCACAGTGCTAGTGAAATAATATAATGTGTTGATTTACATGCTTTTAATTTAAAACAAATATAATAAATAATTTAATAATAATAATATAGACATGTTTTATTTGTAAAAAGGGAAAAAAGAATAATATAAAGCTCTACTCCCAGCCCCCCCCCCCCCCCCAAAGATTAATAATGCCTTATTTTGTGTAGCTGGCAGATTAGAGAGCTGTTACATTTCAAACTTCAGTTTTATTTCATAAAAGCATTGGAGCATATTTGAAAGGAACATATGTAACTTAATGGGATGCCACCTATTACATCACTAGTGGCATTTCCTAAAGAGCAAAGCTTGAATAAAAATATAAAACAAATATTGAATATTTTTGAATTGCAGGTGATGTTGGGCAGGAAGATGGCTTTCCTGTCAGCAGAATTAGATATAATTTTAAAGGAGCAGTCTAGATGGAGAAGGTCTTTCTGAGGTATTAGACTATGAAGCCTGCATTTATTAGAAGATGTAATATGATGAAATAAATAGTTAACCAAAAAGGGAGAATATACTTGGACCTCTGTAATTCACTGAGGAGAGTAGAATCAGCTTTACCTGGTAGGATTTACAATTGCCTTGAAACCCACTGAAGGCTTCTGTGCAGTTTGAGGGGAGGAATCTGGCCTTAAATCATCAAACAAATTAAAAATAGCAAAATGTTTTGTTAAGATAAGCCATCTGTTCCAAAGCAACAGAAGAAGAGAGACAGGAAATCTCCAGAAAGGCTGCTGGAGTTTAGAAGCAAAAGATTGGTCATACTGCAGCATGCAGCTTCCTTCAGGTTTACTATTGACCTCCGCCAGGTAAAGTTGAAGGTAAAATCTGGAAATTAAACTTGGAAAACTCCAAGGTTAATACTTTATTCAGAGAGTGAGGAAAACACAGAAATAAACTGACCATAAGCCTTGGTTCTTAATCCTGGCTGCGCAAGGATGGCTAGGGAACCTTGAAAAAAAGTCCTGCTGTCTGGCCCCACCCTGGGGTGCATGAATCAGGGTCCTTTCAGGCTGATATCTCTTAGTCACTTGAAGGATTTGCTTAAAAGAAAACAGAAAAACCTCTGCAGGGGATTTAATGTGCAGTCTTGAGAATTTCTAGAATGGGATTATGTCAGTAGTACTTCATGTAGAACCAAGGGAGACCATTTCCCTAATAAAGCCTTCTACTGATATTTGACAGTTTTGACTCTCTAAATATAGCAGATGGGCAGCATGGTCTTATCCCTTAAAGGGAAAATGGGTCTGAGTTGGGGTGTGTGTGTGTATGTATATGTGTGCATGTATACATTAAATAATATTCCTATTTCCTAGAGGGTAAATTAACTTTTTAAAAAAAATTCTGGAAGAGACATCTCCAAGAATATATCAGCTTTTTGGCTGACAAGAAGTCACAATCTGGTTACAAAGAGAGCCAGTATATTATATAAGAACATCTCATCACAGAATTATTTCTGTGATATTGATGTGACCGTGAATTCTTTTAATGGCACATCTCATTTTTCCCTATAATGAAAGGATTGCATACAAGAAATTTGAGGTTTCTGTCTATGTTCAGCTTTCTAGTTCTTCTGTTTATAAGTCAGAGAACAAATTCAGATGTGTAGATCTTTGTAATGTCATTCAGTAGGAAGCAGGAAAAATTAAATATGCCAGTGAACCAACAGTGGAAACCAGACAGTTTTCAGTGACTTAGCTGTTTTATTATTTCATTGCTGGTTTGAGTAACCAGTAGGAATCCTATCCTATTCCTATCCTAACAAGAGGAAGTGCCACCATCATGAGCAGCTGGTAGAGACTGTGAAATTTCTTCAAGGCACAAAGGTAGCATAAATCCCAGGAATACCTAATGACTGAACAGGGCACTGAAATGGGAAATTCTGTGTGATTGCAGAGTACACTAATGCTGTGTGGTGGTTGTAGAAAATTAACACAAGGATCCTAGTCAGAGACCAGTGAGGGCAGAAACAAAATTGAGCCACCTGCATAGAAATATAATAACTGCATGAAATGACAAGAAAGCAATCTCCTCAGGAGATGGTCTGGAAGTGGCTGCATTCTAAGAGCGAGTCATGTCCAGGAGAGAAGCCTAGACATGTACACTGCATCATCCTTAAAGAAAGTGGGACATACCATCTAAGTGGACCCCCGGGACTAACTCCAATGACAACCTCTAAAACATAAAAAATAAAAGACTAAGGCTGCTCAAATTCTTGCTGCTCCACCAAGGATTTATCCTGGCAATTAGAGGTAGGTTGCTATATAGGTGGAGCTCAGTTGTTGCTTCAAGTATGGGGACACTCCATATAGCAATGAGGAAGAAATGAGCTAGAGCTGATGGAGTTGCTCCCTGTGTGCATGACCTGATCTTGTGCCATTTCCAGAAATTATCAACAGTGGTCCAATTTAAAGAACAGTTTAAAGAAAATGAGCTAGTTTTCAACTAATGTACTTTCCTCTCCTATTCTCCCCTTTGCCAGTGGACATGGAATACCTGAAATATTGGATGAAGAAGATTCTTTTTATAGCTCTTTGACTTCAACCCCGGGTCTTAACAGAGGCCCTCAATTAGAGTCCACATATCGCCTTTGGAGCTGTTTGAAACTAAATGTACCACTGCCATTCCTTTATCTTTGTATTTTCCTGGAAATCCTTATATGTCCTGGTCTTCCATCTCTCAGTCATCCTAAAAGGTCCTGGACAAAATGTATAAATCTTTCCTATTTGAGATACTTCTTTCATGTCTTTCTTGTCTTTACACTTGTGTATCATAATTACATATTTGTACTTATTTAAAATATTCTCTGCTTGATGTGGGCCATACTTCTCGTTTATATGAGGGAATACTCTAGGTGTAAAAGAAAGTACTTTGTATGTATCTAAGTGAACAAATGAGTAAGTGAATCCACTTTCCTATTTTTAATGCAATGCAATCACTGATCTCCCTGTTTGACAACCACAGCATAAAGAATATTCCAAGTTATGTTATTTGTTTATTAAATTATGCTATCTGCTGTCTTCTATCCTCATTTTTAAATGACTATACATATAGGAGAATGGAACAAGTTTGTATGTATTCAAAATATATGAACCTTGTTTTGAGATAAAATGTCTCACTATCACCTCAGATTATTGAAGGGAGAATAATATGGATAGTAGGTAAAGGAACCTGGTTTTTTTGGAGTTTCATAAAACATTTGAACTTTTAGTACTGTCATCTACCATTGTCAGCACACAATAATACTAGACAGATGAGTGAGTGCACTAGGTAACAGTACATTTGTGTGGTAGTTTTAATTGTAGTTGCATAGTTATATATTGTGACTATTTTTTTAGATTTGTGATTTTATTTTTTGTCTTTTATTATAGCTCACCTATTATTCAGAAGTCTTTATATAACAGTTTTGCTGCTTTGATAAGATTTAGAATGCCTTATAAAATTGGGTGTTAGGCCTAGTAAATCACTTGATGAAGAACATGAGTATGAATCATGGGAATAAATGATGAAAGAATAATGAAGGCTTTTACACCCACTGTTGGTTCTTTTAATGAAAGCTCTCATTAGATAGGTGTAATTTTGCTAAAACCCAGATTGGATTACCCTAACCTAATCGATTTTTTGTGGCAAATGTGATCGTTCAAAGTTTCCTATTTTTAGAGGATCAAAAATGCATGACCATTCTCCTCCCAACTTTACAGTTGTTGGTTCTTTCAGTAGCTGACCTCCATTTCCACATTTACGCAGTTTCAGCTATTACCTATCCCTTTGTAAATGAACTGTAACATCCATAAGAAGAGCAGGTTGTCTGTTTTGTTTCCATTTTTGATTTCCAGAACTTAAAAAAGAGACCAAGACAATGTAGACTCACAATCATTGCCCTTTGATTCATTAAATGTTTTGTATCCTTAAAGCTATCCCACATAGACTAAGGTGAAGCTGAATATGCTAGCAAGTGTTCACACTTTAAAAATAATGAAATACTGAACTATGCTAACTTCACCTCATGTTGTTGTCTTCAGTATTGTACATGTAATGTTTAGTAACATTTATACTATCCAGGCACAACATGTTTTCACTTTGCTGTAATCTTATTCCTCTCTTCTTTCCTCTGGGTCCTAAAAATAAAATAGATTTTTTTTTAAAAAAAAAGGAAACAAAGTAGCCTGCGTTTGAATTTTACTTTTTGTTACCTGCAAGCTGTGACATATTTAACCCCCATTATGCTTTAATTTCCTCAGTAGAGTTGCATATAAGTATCCTCTCATGCAAATTTTAGACAATTAAATTGATGTAAATAAAGTACTACAATAATTTTTTCTCCTTTATGTTCTGCAAATTGTTCCTTCCAGTTACTTCCATAAACTTAAACAATTGTCTAACTTGGGAAAAGTATCTAAAGGACATGAGAGTTGGGAATGGAGGGTAATTTGAAGAAAGACTAAGCTGAATATATATTATCCTTGCTGTGTCATTCCTTCACTTTAAGGATATGCGTTTCCTTCCAACCTGTTTATTTGTTTCTTTTCTCTCTTGTATAGAATGTAAGTCTTCTGGGCTCAGAAGTGCAGTGTGTTAGATCCAAAACTGCTCCAGGTAATTTTTATGCTCAGTTTACAACATAGTCTCAATTGTCATGGCTTTTAATACTATCCATGGTAGACAAGTCAAAATTAATGAAATCATGATTTTTAATTTCTGAAGCTTCTCTTGAGATGTTTTATTGCAATTTGAAGTGATTTTTAAAATCAAGTAAGATAAAACTAAAATTACTTGGTTAATAAATATTTTTAAGTACTCTGTCTTAGAGAACTTTAGTTTTATGGAACAAAAAAAATAGCAGGAAAAACATTAAAACATCAAGATGCTAATAGAGACAATGTTTTAATACTGGTATAGACTCAAGATATAATTTTTAAATTTTAATTCAACATCAATCAGTCATGCCAAATGCAATATATAATACATTTAACATTAGTGGATTTAATACAATGCCTTCTTTAGAATGAAATCTTCTAAAACATCATAATTACTGTGCTGAAAGGGAGCTAAAAGAAATATTTTTATTCCTGGTAGAATTTTGTGTTTTGTTTGTCTGTTTTACAGTTACATTTGTGATCTGGTTAAAAACTCTCCTAATCACCAGGGTCCATGAAAGCATATTGGGACAATAGACATTCAAGGCTAGGGAAGGATGGATGCTTAAAGCAGGGCTCTAGGATTGGAAGAGGCCAGTGTGAATCTGTTTGTATTTTGTCTCCTATATATAAAAGCACAGCATAGAACAAAAACATAGTAAAAAAAAAAAAGTCTATTTATTTACACCTTGCTTTTTTTTTTTTTTTTTTTCTTAAAAAGCAAGTTCAACTCAACAAGAATTTTGGAAAGGCAAATGGTTATGAAAGCAATATAACCTTCTACCCTTTTCTTTTTGAAGTTAGGCCTTATTCTGTCCCATTCAGTAATGATATCCTGCTTTCCGTGAAACACTAACTGTGTAACCTATTGGAGGTCATCTCAACAAAATATTTCAACATGATGTAATTTTTTTTCAACCTCAGGCTACGTATGTCACCTCTTAAATTGCTTCAGGCAATAAATGACCAGAACATGCTTCATGTTTTTAGAGGCCTTATCTAATTACCTTACTTTGCTCTAACTTATTCTGAATTGAATATGGAATTAACAATATTGGCTTTTATCATTATATTTGAATATAATTTCATTTTTATAACACTGCTCTGTATATATTATGTCCTCTATGATTAGAGCTTGGTTGTTGAATTAGAGGCAAGAGCACTCATATTCCAGAGACAACACAACTTTCTTCTAGTTAGAATTTCTATTGAAAATAAAAAAGTCATTCTATATATAGTCAATTTTAGATGTGAAATTAATTCAAAGTAAATAGTAAAATAAATTGTTGCCTTAATGTATACTTCCTCCCACCTCTTCAGTGTGTACTTTTATATAATGAACCCTCCCTCTAACTTTGAATTATAAATAATTCAGATGAGGTTGTATCCAATAAAAATTGTGGGTCAAAAAAATTTTAACTGTACATTCTTTCTGCTGGTTTACTCATAGTTTAAGTCAAACCCATTTCGTCTTCTAGATCTATGCAAGAGTTTTGACTGTTCTTTCAAATTACATCTGTCATTACAGAAACCAGATTATTTCAAAGTAATCATTGTCTTTAGTTCAGAAAAAAAAACTTTCCTAAACAAAATTTTCATTATACAAGGTGTACTCTATTTCTGAAAATAGTCTAAATAATTGTAGCAACAAAATATTTTTTATCCATAGAAATTTTTTCAATTGTACGTGATATTTTGATACTGTAGCTTTGCTGCAACCCTGTTGAATTTTTTTATGTTGGATATGCTTTGAAGTGGTATTTTTGCTAGGAACAATTTGATGTGAGAATGTTTTTATATATTATATATTCTTTCTTAAAATCAAAGAATTATTTTCAGCCTTTTATTACTAAATGTTAAGCAAAATAAGCATTTTCTCTCCATACCTGGGGCACATTCCACAAGATACCTGGTTTCCATCTCTACTTGTGGAGATCAGAAATGAGATAGTTTAGGGGTGGGATTAGGCCTCAGATTGCGGAACCACAGAGGCATATTCTCAGGCACTAAAACATAATGGCACTCACTGGGTTGGATTTGACACTGCTTAAGACTAGTGATTCCTTTCTTCTATTTCTCCCCTTTGGAAAGGGGATGTCTGTAATTGTTTACACTATGCTGTTCCATGATTACATTTTGAGAGCTCTTCTTTTTGTCTCATTTCACATATCCACAGAGAGGAATTTTGCTTCAGAATTTTCCTTACACTATTTATAACTGATTTAGATGATGATAACTGGTGGTGGGGGGGCTGGTAAGATTTAAATGAGATACTGTTTCCTTGCACCAATGCACGAAAACAAGTCCATGGAGACATACAGATCCTGAGTGTACTGAATTCCAGGATATGCGTAGGGAATGTGAGAGAGATGGGTCTGATCTTTTTTTTCTTCTTCCTTATTTTGTGTTGATGCTGTAATGGGTTGAGACTCTTGGAGATGTGGAAATAGTGTGGTTCTATTTTGCATCTATGGTGGATGTCACTCTTTGGCAACTTAAAATAGACTATAATGGTCAAATAAGGACAGAGGTGTCTACCTCCTATTATCTGAGATCTGTGAAATTTAGTTATGAAGGGAAAAGTACTTTTTAAAGTAACCATGTTAAAGATTTTAAGATTATCCTAGAATATCTTGTTATGCCTGATTTAACCACAAAGGTCCATATAAAAAGAATATATAAGTCAGACTTGGAAAAAAGAGTCATGTATAACGGTAAAGCTTGAGACTGGAATATGTTTTGAGGCTGGAGTAAGAGGCTAGAGGGCAAGGGTTATAAGTAGTCACCAGAATCAAGAAAAGATCAGGAGCTATTTCCCCCAGAGCCTCCAGAACAAAAAAAAAAAAATGCAGTCCTTCTGACAGCTTAATTTTAACCTAGTGAAATTGGTTTCAGATTTTTCATTCTTCTGAATCAAAAATAATAAATTTGTATTGTTTTAAGCCGCAAAGTTTGTAGATTTGTTAAAATAGCAATAAAAAACAATTATAGATGATCCATATCTAACAACTTTGTAATAGTAGATTCTGGTAGATATCATTAGATCATTTATTACTTGGATATTTTACTTTTTAAAAAATTTTAGCAATTATATAGAACTTTGCATTGAGAATGAGATCTGGAGACATAGTAAAGGTCAGAATGTCCACTACACACATTATTGGGTTATAAAGAAGATGGATTTTATAGCTTGACAAGGCTGTTTTAGCTAGTGTCCTAAAAAGTGCATGAAAAACCATTTTAATCTTGGTTTTCCTCCATATTTTCTGTGTCACACCCACCCATTCCTCTAGAGCACTTCAAACTGGGCTTGTAGAGACTCTTGAAGGTTAAATGAAGTTCAAGGACTTCAATTCTTAGTTTCCCTGCTGATCCTAAAGATACACTAATTAATGACTTTTATGAAGTCTTGGCTTTTACTAGAAATAAAACCAAATAATTTCTCTGAAGTATTTATAACTAATTGCTATTTAGCATAATAATGAATTTGAATTTCTCATGCAAAATTATTGAATGGAAACAGTTTTTACAAATTGAAAAATTTCTTCATCTTAAGACTAGTCATACTGTAAAGCCAATAAATCACTTATAAATTTTCTTCAGTAACATATTTCCTGTTTGGCTTAATTCTACTAATGAGAATTCTTATTAAATAAATGAACCTTTGGAGAAACAACTTACTAAGTAGAATAAAACCTTTACTACCTGGAATGATAGAAAAATAAATTGTTTCAGATGGAAATATTATATATACAGGATTTTTCCTTTAATCCAAACACCATTACTTAAATATATAGACCACATTTATTTGTTACTTTTAAAAGATATAAGGACTCTAAGCTTTTCCTCAATGATATTATATTAGCAATGCGATACTGTTTCCTTGCACCAATGCATGAGAACAAGCCCATGGAGACATACAGATCCTGAGTGTACTGAAGTCCAGGATCTGCCTAGGGAACGTGAGAGAGATGGGTCTGAACTTTATAAAAAGTGGTGCAAAATGGGGTGATGTTTATTTACATGATTTGTAATGTATGAAAGCAAGAAAATTATATCTTGTCTTGTTACTGCAAGGTGAAGAAATTCCTTCAGGAGGCCTCATAAAAATGACATGTTATACTACAATGAGCAAAATCCTCAACAGCACTGTTTAGGTTATTACTACAAGAATATCATAGAATGTATTCTAATAAAGATCCTTTATACTGGTTGATGATGTAAAGCCAAAATTAGAATAAAATAATCTTCAAGTTCAAGACTTTCTAAAATGACTGAAATGCTACCTTTTTAAGGGCGATATTATATAGACTTGCTTCTATTTGCTATGCTCTTAGGTGAAATCAAATTTTTCTATCAATCATATTGTGCTTAGATTGAGGTTGCTTTCTCTCTTTATCCATCTCTTACTACTCTTTTTTCTTTATCTTCCTTTCCTTCCCTATGCCCTTCTTGCTTTCCTCCCTTTTTTTTTTTTTTTTTTTTTTGTTTTCCTCCATTTGCTTCTCTCTGCTTTCCCCCCTTTCCCCAACCCCTTATTCTTTTTTCCCTATTTCACAGGACAAATCAATGTTGAACATAAAGTGCTGAGTCCATTTCCTAGGTCAAAGGTAAACAAAATCTTTCAAATAATCCTTAAATCATCAAAAAGATGAGATAAAAATCTTTTTTCTCTCAACTCATAGGGTACTGCATTTATATATAATTTATATTGATTGGAAGTATTTTAGACTATCTTATTCCCACTGACACCCTTACCATCCTCCATGCAAAGTTTTTTGGATAATAAAGAAAAAGAATGGAAGACAGTTAAGATGGAGTAGCGAGTTTTCATGCTAATGTTTTTTATTGCATATCATAAGATATTTATAATGTTATTATATATAACAAATATATAAGTTAAATTATATATGATCTTTTCTTGATGTTAAAAATATATCATTTAAAGAATGAAGCCTTCTTTCCCTCTGCATGCCTCTATGTTCTCAGGTTCTGAATGTTGCCTTGTGGGTGGATGGTCCTTAACCTGCTATACAAGAACATCTTCATCAATTAGAGACAGCAACCCAATCAGCAAAATGTTCTCTTCTGTATTTTTCAAACAATATAACCCTAAATTCTGCTACAGACTAAGAAGGCAAGAAACTCTGAGAATGGCCTTTTTTTTAAACTAGGTGAATGATTTCAGCCCTAGCTTTGACTTACTTGTGCAAACATAATGTCATTTTTTTTGCATTTTCTTATTTTGAACCAATTAATCTTTGTTGCCCATACAGAGTAATAACAGATAACCTTTTAATACACTTCTGCATTTGAAATCCAATTCACTAGTTCAAAACTGTGAATAGATGTTTTATTTACTAGCTAGAACAAAGTGTATGGTTTATTCCATGAGAATATAATCAAGGTGACTTATAAGTAGTAGTTGACAGATGGATCAGATGGATCAAGATCCAACAAATGATCAAAATTCTTGGTCTTCACATTGTTAGTTCAGGCCTGAAAGTTAAAATTTGATTTTGCCTTTATAATTTCTTCTATCTTCATCTCATTTACACTCCCCTCTGTGCTATATCTTTATCTGTATCTCTATTTTTGTTTTTATATATTACTTTCCAAATCTTAAAAATGATAATAATCAATTGATAATCTCTATTGAGTATTTAATGTGTACCCAATATAAATATACATAAAATTTATTTCAATTTGGAGGAATGGTAAAATGGAAAACAAAATGGTTATTACATTTCCTTTTAAATGTTATGAAATATAAACTTCAATATGCATTTTAAAGTATTAACCATTCATAAAAGGAATACTTGTTAACAAAAGAATAAGAAAAATACCCACTAGGGTGACAGGTTTGACTAAAGGATCAAGGTATCATTTACTCACACCTTTTCTGTTATCCTCCCTCTTTTATCTATTGAGCACACCTTAGGTGCCTACTAGAAACCCAAGTTGCTCTGATACTTGCAGCTGCAAAACAAAGGAAACCTACTTCTTCACCACCACAACCTGTGACCTTACTTTACAATGGGTCTCACATGTCCATTCTACACTGTTTTCAGAGACCTCTGTTGTAATACCAAAATATCTAATGCCAGGGTGATATCTGCCAGCACAGACCATCGTCATATGTTAAGACTTGACGGACTGCAGCAGTCAGTAGGGTTCATAGTTCCTTACAGGTTGAGCAGCTCTACATGTGGCTAAGTGGTATCTGGCATAAGTGTTTTTAAGCTCTTGCTGAGAAGCCTTCTCATTTAATTTCAATAACAATGATGCGGGTGACTTCATTAGGTGTGTTACAGAATCATTCAACTTTAACCCTCTAAAATTCTAGAGAAATGTGTCTTCAGGAGTTGTACACATTAGGAATTAAGTTGCAAACTCCTCTTCAGAAATCATCTTGAAAATGAGTAATATGTCCCTTAGAATGTACCAAATTCATCTTTTTTAAAGAGATCTCAATAGTTGTTATTTTATAACATGAGTAGAAATGAGTTGAATAAAAGTTTAAACATCTTTATTTATGATATATAAATGAAGCAGTATAAATGTAATATATCATATGTGTAACTTGAAAGTGAATTATTTCTAGGACCAAGGTAGATGTCACATATTCATTCCTTTCCCTTTCTGTTTTAGTCACTTTTCCTTTACTTCATATTGTTAGGATAAATATATAATTGTTTTGTATCTCAATATTTGTCATTTTCTTTCAATTTTTCCTGAGACTTTTTATTGCCTTTGTTTTTACTAATTCATAGGTGCTATATATTCATTCATTTGTTCTACAAAAAATATCAAATTTTCAACAGTATTTGAAAATAAGCATTTACTTACTTTCCACGTGGTAAAATCACTCACATAACCCTTGATCTCCTGCTCTAGGCATATTGCACAGCTGAGATGCGTCTCAATCTGGAAAACAAACCAGATGCTCTAACCCAAAAGATCCAAGGAATTTAAAGCAAAATTATACCAGAGAGTTACACTCCAAGACATATTATAACTAAATTGTTTGATGTCAATGGAAAGAATATTGGCAGCATCAAGAGAAAAGGGTAATCTATACAGAAAAACCTATTAGGCTGTCATATAACTGTTCATTGGAAACCTTACCGATAAGAAGGAAATGGCAGGAGATATTTAAAGTGCTCAAGGAAAAAGATCTTGAACCTTGAATACTTTATCCTACCAGGCTATCATTCAAGAGCGATGGAGGTGTTGTCCTAAAGAATAAAAATTGAAAGAATATACCAGTACCAAGCAGATGTGAAATAAGTACTAAAGGGGGTATTATAAAACAGCAGTCAATATATAAAGGAAATAGACAAGTAAATTATACATTGTTGAGGAGGAGAGTAAAAACATGGCCCTTAGAATGAGTTTGAAATCAAATCCTGCAAAAGACCACAAAAATAGTACATCATATACTAACCTCAGCAGAACCATCAACCAAAAATCAGTAAAAGCAAAAAATACGACAAAATACAAATGTAACTTAAACAAAATGTAGAAAGAAGATACCAAAAGTGAAATTACAAAGGCAAAATCTTAGTCATAGAAGATCCCCCACTCAGTTTCTACACCGTGTTAATGTATACTCTTCCTTGTGTATCTTCATTGTCAGTTTAGTGGGATTTGTAAAAGACTGGAGGGAAAACTTGTATAGCAATTTGGACATCTTGAACTGAACAGTATGCACATTTTTAGTAGCTTAATTGGATAAAGAGCCTACTAGAAAATCTGGTTTTCTGTGGGAAATCTATCCCAAAAGATTGCCATCACAGATAGGAAACAGAAACTACAATCTAAACTTCCACAGACCAGAATTAAAAATAGTAAATTTTCATAGTTTGTCAATTGCCAGAAATCCTAGCAGACTTGCCAATGATGAAAATAGGGTGAAATTTTTATTTTGCTTCAGCTATGCACATTTTGAGTTCCCTTGTTTTTATACACACACATTTGTTCAGTTTGAATAGGTAAATCCCACAGAATATAGCTATAAATAGTAATTATTTTTATGTTCTACCATTCCCTTAAGTTTGCTTGGTGAGTGACCACATGTACCTTCCACTGGATAAATCCAGCCTGAAACAAAAATCTCTTTAAATTACTATAAGAACATTGATTAAATAATAAAAATTGCTTGGTCCAAACTATTATTTAAATTCAGCCTTCTATCCTTTTTTGCTCCTCTATTCTTGGAAAGAAGACCTTAGTTTTCAGTCTAAAGAAAAGGAAAGATAAGCTTATATTTTCTAAGTTTAGTACATGTTTAAAACTGAGTGGTATGGCAACTTTTGCGAATTTTGTGAAGAAACCACTTTTGGACTGTTTTCTCTGCAATAATCTTAAGTGGGGCATTGCCATGCCCTTGCCTGTATTGTTTTGAGCTCCTTAGCATTTGTCACCACATCACAGACTTTTGTCATTGGAATCTTTGCCTTCATTCATAGGATCTTCTTAATAATTGCTCTCACTAATTTTTCACTTGCACAACTGCAGGAAAACACATCATGCCTCTGATTTCTTAGTTGGAAGATGGCACCCCTTTGACTTCTGTCTCAGGTCATAGGTTCCAGTCCAGCTTGCTTCAAATATTTTCCCCTGGTGTTTGAGCTGTCATGGTGATCCCTCTGAGAATTCTTGCCCAGCATCGTTTATAGACTCTAACTAAAACTGGAGAGGGAAAAATCAAATTTGAACAGAGTGTTATGCACAGTTTAATACTTTTTAAGACACTAAGTATGGAGGA
Source organism: Uropsilus gracilis (assembly GCA_004024945.1). Taxonomy (NCBI): domain Eukaryota; kingdom Metazoa; phylum Chordata; class Mammalia; order Eulipotyphla; family Talpidae; genus Uropsilus; species Uropsilus gracilis. Next base: position 78,783 of record PVHY01003631.1, on the reverse strand, counting down.
TAAGTTTGGGTTACTTTTTTGAAAACTCTGTGAACTAAGAAATATTACTTAGGTTTGAAAATTTCAACTGGAGTAGAAACTCATTAAAATTAGGGAATTCAGTGGAAATGAATGATTTGTTGCCAATAAACAGTTTAATATCATTACTAATTTAGAGCTAATGCACAAAATCTACAAAGAACTCATACTAAACAACAAGTGAATGTTCAACCAAATCAAAGAAAGGGCAGAAGAGCTAAATAAATATTTGTCCAAAGAAGTTGTTCCCATGACCAACAGGTTCATGAAAAAGGTTTTATATATTGCTTATCAGGAAAATGCAAGTCAAAATCACATTGAGATGCTACCACCCTCCAGTACGCATGACCCATTAAAACAACAACAACAACAACAACAAAAAACAGAAACAACAAATTTTAGTGATGGTATGGAGGAAAAGAAAGGATCCCCAATATACCTTTACTGGGAATGCGGGCTTGTCCAGCCCTATGGTAAAATAATATGGAGGCTTATCATAATATTAAAAATAGATATATCCTACATCCAACTGTTCCATTCCTAGGTATCTACTTAAAGAAAAAAAAAAAACACCAATTTGCAGGGACATGTACTTGTTATGTTAATTGCAGCACTATTTACAGTATCTATTTATACTATTTACGGTAGCTATTTATACTGTTTACGGTATCTATTTATGCTATTTACAGTATGAACCCAAGAGCAGAGGAATAGATAAAGACAATGTGGTGTGTGCATCCAATGAATGGGTGATTGTACATATATATAACAACAGGGATAAAAACAAGAATAGAAAAAAAAATAAGCCAAAAGAAATCCTATACTGCAAGTGCATAACAGAGTCTACCAGAGAGGCAGAAAGAGAGGTAGGTAGCAAAATAGGGAAGGGTGGAGGATTATCAGTGTTGGTGGTAGGTGTGGTGTGGTAACACATCTAAAGAGGTGTTCACCAATATCTCTAAGTCTTTTATAGCATTGTAAACCAATGTTACCTCATTAAAAATAATATAATTAATAGGAAGGTAAAGAAAATAATTGACTGGCTTATAAGAATTTAGACTTATAAATTTGAGTAATAATTGGTATAGAGTCAAATAAAAAATATAAACAATTTCATAGGACCATTAAATGAAAAGAATTGCTAAAATATTTACAGATACATTTTATCATTCATCCAAAATCATTTTGCTTTCTAGAAAAAGTTAATAAATAACAGTTATTGATTTTGATCTTCATTAATAATGTAAATAATCACCTTAAAAATTCAGAGTCTAAGAAATATTTCTATGGATGATCTCTATGCCTGTAAAAAAAACATAAGGTAGAACCTGGAAATATGAAGTTAAATAAAATGATTCTTAAACATGATAAATTATAAAACTGCTATATGGTAGAACACAAATATACCACTATTCTGGTTTTACTTCCAATTTGGTTTCTAAATTGGTTTCAAGTTTAAAGTTCAACACAAACTATGACTCGCATTTACTAGGAGCTTTCTTATTAACTAATGTAAGTGAATCCTCAGCAGAAAGTACTTATGAGGTAGGTATTACCAATATTTGCATTGTACAGGTAAAGAAATTAAGTGTGGGGAGTTTAGGTAACTTCAAAAGCACACACATAATAAGCAGCAGAACTTGAATTAACGATCAAACCACCTGTTGTGGGAACTCTGCTTTTCATCATTATGCTGCAGCAAGTGACAAGACCTTTATAGAAAAGTGGAAATTACAATGTTTGAGTTGGCCAACACTTAGCAGTCATAAAGACAGATTTCTTTAATTCCAAAGTTAATCACATTTTCAAGCACGAGGCTTTAGATGATGATTGCAAAGTATTGAGATGCATTCAGCAATGCAATTTTGATGGTGAGATTAAAATTCAAGAATGTCTAAGGCATGGTGGTGCATGCCTGTAAGCAGCAGCCTAGGAAGCCATGGCTGGGGCCAGGGATCACAGTTCATGTCCCACCACAGGCACATAGTGAGACCTAATCCTAGTCCCAAAAAAATAGCTGGGCGTGGTGGTGCGTGCTTATAATCCCAGCTATCTGGGAAGCTGAGGCTGGGGATTGCTTGAGTCTGTGGTACCCAAGGCAACGTGAGCCTGTGGTTCCACAGGCAAAAATAGCGGCGAGATCTAGTCCCCCCCCCAAAAAAAAAATTCTAGCAAGCACAATTTTGAATAATGGGATGACCTCCCATCCATTTTATTTACCTCTAATTAATGAGTAATACTTGGCTAACTAGAGAGGGTTTTTTAAAGCAGCATATTAAAACCAAAAGGACTTAGCAAGTTGGTTGCCCACATACAACTTTGGTAGATTCCATGAGATAGATATGTGTTCATATAGGTATGTGATCAACATATTCTGGTGGTGCCTGTACAGAGTGGCTAGAAATAAGGAATGGAAACCATACTGGAGTCTGTTCTGGAATGACCAGACTGAAATGTTGCACATAGTTATGGGCAAATTGGATATATTCATATATTCACAATAGGGAGATAAGTCAATGGGTAAAGACCTTAATCAGATTTGTGAGGTATCATTGATAATTTTCTTGGGAATAAGAGAAGGAAAGAGGTCTTGATGTTTTTTAACATGTAAAATTTAAGGTCTGTTCATTAAAATAAATTAGATTTTTTTTTGTTTTTCCTGGATCCCAAGAGGCAAGAACAGATGGATATAAATAAAAGATTTTAGGACATGTAAGAAAGTACAATGAGCTGACAAAAATAAAATGGACTACTTTGGGATTAGTGATTATTCAAGTGTTAAACCGGAGAAAACTTCAGTTAATTAACAGGCTGTTCTGTGTTGTTATTTTGTTTTCTCACTTTTCCCATACAACTTGTTTGCCTGGTATTTTTGGCTGATACGGGCAAGTTGCCTAATTCTTTTAAACTGGTGAAGGTGTATCACTGGCTGTATATATATGTTCATTCTAAGTCCTGTTTTTATAGTAAAATTTGATGTTGGGTGACACAATCACTCTTTATTCAGTCTAGTTTATTCAAAGACATCTCCGTTAGCAAGAGTGTCTTACCTTTACATAGATTTCAAGTACTTTGGTGATTTGTACTGTACTTAAATAAAGCACATCCTGGCATGAAAATGAATGAATGCCTCCTGGCACTCTCTTCATGTATCCCTCAGAGTTTATGCTAATTAGGATGCTTGTTTAATTGCTGTTCTTTTATTTCCACTTGGTTGTGGCAGCTAAAGAGCAGCTTTCAAGCCATGTGTGATACTCAGGTAATTTATGAACTGAATTTTGCTGTTATGAGCAGAGGAGACAAAAAAAATCCCTGAATGTCAATAAGTCAATGTTTTAATCATTTTTGTGCCCATTCTTACTAATGGCACAGTTGTTCTGCTCCATAGACAACAAGGATGACCCCAATTTTATGACTGTTGCTTAGCTGTGATAAATAGGCATTATATTACTACAATATTTTTTATGAAACAAGAGCTCTTCAGGCTTACCATAGATATAATATGTACAAATGCAGTAAGTTAAATATCTATAAGTATAAAGTAGTGTTCATTTAAATCAGGAGCATATTACATATTTCATTTTATATTAGTATTATTAAATACTATAAAAGACATGTATTTAGTAACTAAATATAACCAATTTATTACATCTGAAATGCTTAAATGTTACTGTATTTTCAAGGGTTGTCACTGTCAATTGTTAAAGCACAATCATTTTTTTATATATTATTATAGCAGTTATTTTTTAAAAAATTTAATGAGTCCAGTTTCCTGAGACATTATTATTATCCACGAATGTCAAACGCTGGGATGGCAGTGTTTCTTATTAGAAAATCATTTGTATGCTTATTTTAAAAACAGGATAGAAAGATAAAATACTGTATACTTGGTAGAATTATCATATGAAGGCTTTTTTCACATATACATTTGAAGCTCATAATTACTTAGGTATTAGAATTCTCATGCTGTCTCTTGTAAAAAATGTGAAATATTCAATACATTGTATAGTTAGTTCAGTCTCATTTATTTTTAATCTTATTTTGGTTTTTCTCTGTGATTTAAATTGAAATTCTACATAGCGAACATGAGGTAAACAAATCTGAATACTATCCAAAGACACTCAATTGAGACAGTCATAGTGAATTGTAAGGATTCATCTATCAGGATGATAATTCAAAACTATGAAATATGTAAATATGTACATTTAAATAAAGGTAGCAGAGGAGAGAGAAAAAGGGTGGAGGTTGGGAAAGAGCAAGAAAGGAGGATGAGAAGAGGAATGGGAAGGGAAAAATGAAGGAAGAAAAATAGTGGAAAGATATGTTGGGACAGAAAGCAGCTGCTTTACAATGATGGATAGTATTTGGGGAAAATAGAGGGAAATCTTTTATTTTGTTAAGTTTTATCATAATTGAAATATTCTATGACAATCGCTTAGCACACAAAGTATCCTTGTCCTTAAGCAGACTAGTATGATAGTATTCAAGGAAGAAAAAAGATTAGAATTGGAATGGAAGATATTATCTGGGACCTGAATCAAAATCTACATATTATATTTGAGGAGATTGACATCCAGATACTGATTCTTCAATTTTGACAACTTGTAGAAGACAAAAGATTACCTCATTTTCAGCCCAACATACTATAACATGTTCAAGAGCTAATTCCATGAGCTAACTTCTAGGTCTAAGCTTTTTTAATAAATAAAGTTGTTTTATATGGTAGGCTGGCAGTATTTGCTTCACACCTAAAGTAATGTTATACCCCAAATTCAGAACTGACAACCTTTTAACAGTTATACTACTGCTACAATATACCATCTTTAAAGTTTTTTTCACTCCTATTTTTGTATTTTCCATTTCCCCCGTAATAATACAAGCTCTTTTAAAATTTAGGGGAAGTTTTGCTTGGTGATTTACTATTGATGTCTTTTTGTTAGATCAAGATGTGAATTCTGTTTCTTACTGGGACTGATTATCAAAAATGTTTTGAAAGTCACCAGTCTAATTAATCTTTAGATACTTTTTAAAAGGTTAGCATATTTTTTTAGATATTTAGTTCATTGCTCTGCCCCAATGCATTACTGAAATCATTTTTATTCAGGTGTTTACTGCAGCTCACATCCAGCAGGGAGTGATTCTTAGAATGATTGAAGAACATTCAGGTATAAAACTTGTAATAGGAATGTCTTAACCATCAATCTGCTGTATTTAACTGAGCTATAGACGTTCCAAACATAATGACAAGTTATTTTAATCTGAAGGTAAAATCAAGAGAAAAGAAAAGCAAAAAATTATTAAAAAATTAAATGATTTTACTTCTTGTATTTTCTTTAAGAAAAGATATGTATCAACCATCTGTTAAAGAAGAACAGTGATGAACACCCTCCTCTTGTATGATGAGTAATGGTTAATGAAAGCAAGAGGTCATTTGGATAAGAGGGTGATTTTTATGAAGAGAAATGAGAGAGACTTACTCTTAACACCCAAATACTATACTTACATTAATTTTACATTTTGCAGAATACTTTAAAATCCTGTCTTTATCTACATAATGGGTTATTTTACTACATATAATTCATTGACTTTGAAATTGTAACACTAATTAAAATTTGAAGAAAGTTTTTATTGATAGGTGGTAAAGTTGTTCATTCCTTAATGCTTATTATTTCTTTTTTTCCATCAGTGCTCCTGTTGTACTTGTTTTAAACTTTGTTAGCATGAATGCTTGAAAGTTATCTATAGAAATTAATTTCACAATACCCCTGCAATATAGGTTAAATATAATACTCAGTTACCAAGTATAGGGATTTAAGAAAAAGGGAGAGATTCAAATTTTCATAAAACAGGATTAGTTTTCACATAGATAATACAAAGTAAGGATAATTTCTTTTTGCTTGATCTTGGATCATTGAGTTCTAGCAATTTCCATGAAGACCCTAAATACCACTAGTTTCTTCCTACTACTTCTTGAGAGAACACAATGCATAGAATGACAACTGAATCAAAAAGATCGAGCTTAAATCTTGAGCTGGCAGCGGATTGACCATGTAATTTGGATCAAGCAGTATCACTGCTTTCAGATGCAAAAATTCCTTTTGCTAGTTAGTTTTAATCTACAATATTGAAGTAATCAATTGGGTTATAATAATCACTTTATGTAAGTCACTTTTATGTACTGTTATGTTTCTTCTAAAGTGTCATGTGTTTTCTTGATTCAGTACTTTTTATAAGATCCACAATATTGAAGATTGCCATATCCTAGATTTTCAGAACAGAATAGTAAAGTGGACTTTCTCCATACAAGGCATTTCTATGAATTGACTCTTAAAAAAAAGTAAATATGTTAAAGATGTGTGCCCACAAAGTTCTAGCTTCTCCAAAAATGGTTGATAATATGCTTAAGACTGATAAACATATTTATTGGATATCTTATTACTTATCTAATAGCATACGAGGCACTATAAAAATATAGAAAATGGTCAAGGCATGTTCTCTCTCCATAAACAGTCAGTCTATGAAAAGTGGTAGTAAAATATATTTTTAAATCATCAAATTGTGTAATAATATCAAGTATAAGAATTTAGAAGCTGTAAAAATCTGACATGTAGTAAAATGGCTGAAATGGTCTTTGGGGAGAAGTTTGAACAGAATGTCTTTATTTCTATCATCATTCATATTCTAAGAATGAAAAATTTTAAGTACTATCTGAGCTAATGTGCTTTAATACACCAAGATGCATCTTGTAGCCTCTTCAATTGAAAAATGCATAATAATTATTGTGCTTACTCTTTTCTTTATTTACTACCTCTTATCAGAAAAAGTCCTGTGGGCCCAATTGTGTCACAACCATAAGTCTAATAATAGTGTTATTTCCCAGTAGATTCCATAGATTCCAACAGTACATCATATAAAGTTATCAGAGTGAACTAAAACTACTGCTATAATCAAAACAGTTGTTTTGAGCAAGACTTCTTTTTTATCCCTTTGAAATTTGTTCTAAGGATTTAAAACATTATTAAATATCAACCTGAAGGAACATCTCCTATAAGATTACTCAGAAAACTTAAGATAGCTGGTTTCTTTTAATCTTTCAACACATAATTTGAAATATGATGCACTAGACCAAACTGATGGTTTTTACAGCCCTCGAAAGGACTTTATATATTTGTATATGTAGATTTAAAGTAATTCAGCATCCACTTATGACTTCTATGCATCAACTTCAGTGTTACTTCCATAACACCCACTTTTTTGACAGAATTAATGGTAAAAAAGAACCACTACCAACAACAACCAAAAACCCTGGAGTGTAACCAAAGCATATGATTTAAGCTTAATGTCAGTGACATTTTACTAAACAAGTGAACAATGCACTTAGGCTGGATAATTTGGCAAACTGATGAATGGTAGCTACAAAAGTAGGCAGAAATCCTATAAATTTACTAGGTGAACTGAAAGTAAGATAGGATGTGAAAGCTTCTGGTTAACTCCTGAAGTTCAACATAGAGTTATCATAGTATAATTTGTTTGTATAAAGAAATTGTACATTTCAAGAAACAAAAACAGATTTATGAACCAGAAGAGCTTCAACTAGGATTACCCCCAAAAAATACTAGTGAGAATTGTCTGATTTAAGTATGCCATTTTCATATCTAGCTTGTTTGGAACTTGATATAAATTATCTTTTATCCAATATGGCCATTGCAGCCCATATTTTCATAATGTCTGGTATTGGAAACCATATTTTTGTTCACTCTTGGTTGTACATACTTTCAAACTGAGAATATATATGGTAATTAGGTTAATTGTTCTGTGAAAAACAAATGATATACTCTATTTAGGTTTAAAATTACCTTATTGCATGAAGTAGAAAGATACAAGCATAGGCACAGAAGTTGTAGCAAATAGAAAGGGACATCACTTATATTAGAATATTATTAAAAATAAGTGGATTATACTTATATCACCATTTGACATATTTAAACACTAATATTACCTAATGTCAAAAGATGACATAAGAGTCATCCAGAAGTTATTGAATAGAATAACATAATGCACTCTAACAAGGGCATCATTTTGTGATTTGCTTTATGAGATGAAAGAATTGGAAAACAAGATTCTAATTATTTGGTATGGCACTGTCTTATAGATACTAAACACATGTGACCATTTACATTTAATCAGTGTTTCAGTTTAATCAATTTGAACTTAAATTCAATGAAAATTAAAACTAGAAATCCAGAGCTTTAGTTGCACAAACCTATATAACAAGTGTTTGATAATTAAATATGAATATTGACTATCATAGTGGACAGTGGAGAGTTTTCCATCATCACAAAACTTCTGCTGGACAAGTGGTTTTGTCTACTGCTAAGTGATTTTGATTTACTTGTAAAAGACAGGAATACAAAACATAAAGCTGATTAATACAATATAAACATCTTTAATAAATTCAGGCTCCTCTGAAGTTAATTTAGTATGTGGAGTTTGTTCTCAAAGACTTCATAAAGGAAGAGATTAAAATTGGCATTTGCAGAAAAGACAAGGTTCTACAAAAGAGGTCAGCTTTTAGCATTCATAAATTTTAAAGAATGTTTAAATGTTATACTTCCTGTTTCATTTTCTCAGCTGAATACACAAGTCTGAGAAAAATTAGGCTGAATAGAGTTTGTAAATTGCACATGCAAAAGAGGAAGCCAAAAGATGGTTTTATATAATGTTGGCACATCAGTCTCTACTATGCACTGAATTTTGACTCTCCAAGACTCAAGCCCTAGTCCTAAACATTTGGAATTTGGAGCTGGATTCCTCCAGCCATATTTGTTATGTAGGTGGAGCCCTCCTAATGAGGATCAGTGCACTTATAAGAAGAGACACGAAAGAGCTCTCTCTTTATGAGAAGATTCAGAAAGAGGTCTGCTGTCTGAAGCTGCTAAGAAGTCCTCATCAAGAATTAAATCTAGAGCCTTGATCTTGGATTTCAAATCCCCAGAACTGTATAAAAATATGTCTATGGTTTAAGCCATTCAACCTGTGGTATTTTATTATACCAACACAAAATAAGTAAGATAACCTGCTTTTGACCTGCAGGTTGAAACATGGTAAATAAAATTTCTTCGGAGACCAACTAGGACCAATACTGTGGCATTTACCATCTTCAGTACAGGGGAAACAGGCTCTTTCCTCTTCACTTTTGCCATCTGAGGGAGAATTCCAAGGAAACTGATTTTACTTTTCTTGAATATCCTCGTGATTGAGGAAGGAGTGTAAGGGGGATGGGGTAAGGTTATGGATCATGCCTGTAAAACTGCAAAGATCAGTGGCTAACAATTGGGAAGGGTTGTCTTTGGGAGTAGAGCCCAGACTGCTGTTCTGAGAATGAATTCCCCTTCAGAGATTGCAGAGCACGCATGTGTATTTCCAGTGAGTCTGGTATGCACTCCACAGAAGGGAACCAGGACTACTTCATCTTGAAGAGAACAGCAGCCAAGACTCATGGGATATATCACCTTTGAGGGTGAGATGATTTATGAGGTAAACATTAAGTGGAAGCTACTGCAAAGCAAGACTGTGGAAAGACAGAGAAGTATTAGTCAGAGGAGACTCATCCATGTTGTAGTTGGAAGATCTTGGAAAATCCCTGACAGTTATCCCAGAAGAGGAAAAGCAGTATTCAGATATAAGAATTCATATGCCACCAGTATTAGATCATACCTATACTAGTCAAATGAGACCTACCTGTCTTTTTGCTTCTCCTTTATCTCCCCAGTTCAACCATTGGGATCCAAGGAAAGCATTGTGAATGGGGGGAAAAGCCTGAAAAAACCCAGAGTGGGGATAAAGGAGTTGACTGTACTCTTCTGTCTTTATGGGCACATTGACTCTAGGCTTCAACAGGGAGAAATGAGAAATTTCAACAGCATGAGTGATTACATTGAATTGGGATAATCTCTGAAATACCTGAAAGCAACTTTTAAAAAGGCAAATTATAAAGAGAGATGTGACAGAGATTGTGTAAAGTTCGTGCACCAAAAGGTTCAATAAAACACAAAAATGTTTCTCCCAAACATAATTAATAATATAAAACCCTTTAGTGTAAAGAACCTTTAAAAATGCACATGCAATATTGTTAATCATAAGCTGAAGGATTCCATTCAAATTAAATGTTTCTGCTCAGAGTATATCATATTCAACTTGCAGCCATTAGTATCAAAAAAAAAGAGGAGTCGTGGGTAACCAGGGAACAAAAGCAGGACGTGGAAGATCTGATTGATTGCTACTCATGTCTTTACAGCATTTTACTGGGAGCCAACTTTTAGTCCTTGCTACTTCTCTTTCCACACTTACAGATTGGCAGTAACCTCTTAAAACAGGATGTTCCTTCTATTTATGTCTCTATTCCTAGTAGCAAGTACAGTGCTTGGCAAATGGGAGGTACTCAGTTGACACTGAATGAATGCCATCCCTGTCTACCTCACACAAGTACTGTGAAGATTAGATGAGTGTAGGTATGACAACATTTTTAAGCTCCATGCCGAAGCCAGAGTACATAGTATCATTAGGGAAAGGCGAAATGTTTTTGAAATATCTAGATGACATTTTTCCCAGGCATAATTTGCATTTCTAATCAGTCAACTATAGTTTATTAAGTGCTTAACATTAAAGTGTTTGTGTGTGTGTGTGTGTGTGTGTGTGTGTGTGAAGATAGATGGGAATATCCTGTCTTGAGCAGCACACATATCACAAGTGAAAGGATCTTAAAAAGGAACCAAGGGGGTAAAATAAAAGAAAATATGAAACTGAAACTATCTTTAAAAGAATAAAATATAAGGATTTCAGTATGGCTCTCCTGCTACAGATGAGAAAAGATGCAAGGAGATATGGTTTTTATAGGCATCTAAAAAGATGGCAACAATAATGTAATTCTTGATTGGTGGGCTGGCAGACTTGGGTAAGATATACAGAAGCACAGATGCCAGAGCTTCATTGATCATTGAAATGCCACCTGCTAAAATGCCAAAAGAAAGACAATTAAAATTACGTAATTTGAGGAAGAGCCTTTTCCCTCTCCAACTTGAAACTTCCAGAAATGTTCTCCACAGTAGAATATGTGTTTATGTGTATGTATGTAGTGATTTCCAAAATGATGATACAGAAATATTTTGCAAGTTATGTTTAAAGTGAGACAAGACTGTGAGTCCCAGGGCTCTCTCCTTCCCCTTCTCTGCTCATTTTTCTATAGCTGACAGTGAGAATATACACTTTTATAACAGTCATTCCCTTTTCTAGCCAGGGGGGTTGTTGTGAAGGATTGTGAACTTACAGCAGTAATAGAAGTCTTACATATACTACACCTAATTTTCAACAGAAGACAATGAAATTTGAAAGTATACTGTTTAGGTTTTGTGCCTTGGGGTGAGTGGAGGAGGAGGAAGAGAATTCTTTCCCATCATTTTCAAGTCAAAATTGCATTTTACCAAATGCACACACATATGTCTGTACTCTTCTCCCCAGCTGCTCCTTCTGGTTAATTTGTTTACTTCTACAAGCTACATCTTGCCAGTGGTTTTATCAGCATCTCCTGCTACTATAAATCTACCTTATTACTTAATATGCTGCAGTAAATAATCGTATTTGTAACTGTAAATAGGGCTGGCAACCTGTCTGGATGATTGGTGCTGGGCAAAGCCTGTCAAGTCTGTATTTGTCCATAGCACAAAAAGCCCTGCTACTTATGTCCTGTGTTGAGGACAAATGCAAAACTGTGAGAATCAAACACTCCTTTGCAGTTATTATTTGCCTCTTTAAACAAAAATTGAATGCAATGATTACCATGGTTGTAATTTTATGTGTTTGCCGATACTTTTTTTTTTTTTTTTTTAATGTGATGTGGTTTGACAAGTTGCCTGGAATAATCAGAAAGTTTGGCAAAGGTTTAAGTGCCAACCATGAAATATTAAAGAATGAATCCTACCAAAAGAACTGAAACATCAATTTACAAGAAGTATTTCTCTCAAATAATGAGTTTTAGAGATTAAAATCAGTGTACTAAGGTAGTTGAGAAAAATCACTTTTTCATTCATCTGCAGATGCTACATAATTCTCCGGTTGCATGTTGTGCAGGCCACTGGTGGACTTGGGTTACCAGAATTAACTCTTCTAGCAAATTAGTATGGGAATAAGAGGATTGCTATGCTGCACAGTCTTTGCTCTTCAGTGCCAGATTTTCTCAGGTTCTCTTTCCCTTTTCATTTTGCATTTATGCACACAAATGTATATTTGTATTTGAGTACCAACGCTAAAGTGATTCAATACCCATGCACATGATTTATTCATACTAATTTTGTAATTAAGAGTACAATAAATACATGTGCAAAAACCAGGCTTCTCCAAAAAAGTATCCACGGGCTGTACATGAAATCAACTTCAATTTAAAAACAACTGAATAAATACCACACTGAAATGAAGTGAATATATATATATATATATATATATATACACACACACACACACTTTAGGTTACCCCTTCAGTAGGAGTCTTTGAAATAATATTTTCATAAAATAACATTCTTTACATAACAGATCTATTTCATTATAAATCAGCATCAATATATAGTAACTGTTCCATACTAAAAGTCCAACTCCATAGTTTATCAAAGAGTTGAACCCTATACCTAGTTTACTGACTCCTCTCTGGTAACCATGAAGCTGGTCCTTTTAGGCAAAACATGCATTTTTGTATTCTTTAACTCATTTGTTTTATGTCATGATATACTACATGTGGGTGAAACCCTAAGATGTTTGTCTTTCTCTGTCTGACATCACTAAGCATCATTTCCTCTGGTCCATCCATATTCTTGTAAATGGCATGACTTCATCTTTTAAATAAGAGTAGTATTCTGTTATGTACCCTTATGACATTTTTTATGCAATCATCTGTGGATGGGCTTCTGAGGTGATTTTCACCTCTTAGTTATTATTTTAAAAAATGCTTGCAGTGAACATGGGGTATGTTTATATAGCTCATTAGATTAGTATTTCTGTTTTTTGGGGTGAATATCCAGAATTTGGATAACTAGATCCTATAGAATTTCTATTTTTTAATATTTTGAGGAATTTTCATACTGTTTTTCAATTATACACATATTTATATTTCTACCAAGAGTATCCAAGTGTTTCCTTCTTTCCACATCTTCAACTTTTGTTGTTTCTTTTAAATAACATAAATAAAATAAGACATTTAAGTTTTTTTTTTAAATAACAGCCATAACAGTGATATATTGTAGTTATTTCATTTTCCTCAAATCCTAAATATTGAGATGATGAACATACCTTTTTATATCTGTTGGCTACCTGTATGTTTTCTTCAGAGAAGGGTCTGTGCTGACCCTGTGTACATTTTTAAAAATGACTGCTTGAGGGTTTTTTAAAACAATTATTGAACTTTATGGGTTTTTTGTATTTTGGATATTAACCCCTTGCTGGATATGGTTACAAATATCTTTCATCTCCCCCATTCAGTAGGAGGATGCCTTTTCAATTTGATGATTTTTAATGAAATAATTTATTTATATATAAATTTCACATCTTTGTGATCTCTGAGGTTCATCCCCCCCACTCTCCCTGATGGTTCCCACCCTGTCCCACCCCTCCTCCTTGAGTTGTGTACTTTAATTTGGTTGTTAAGCTTGTTTTGACTTCTCTTCATAGTTTTTTGTTTATCTTTCCCATGTCCCATATAATAGTGAAACCTTTTGGTTCTGTCTTTTTAATTTTGACTTGTTTCTGCTAATATGATTTCTTCTAAGTCCATCCATGTTATCATACCAAATCTTTTTCATCCAGTCATCTGTTTTGGGACATTTCGGTTGCTTCCATATCCTTGCAATTATAAATAGCGCTGCAATAAATAGCCATGTGCAGGTGCCCCTATGTATAAGCATTGAGGTCTCCTTTGGGTAGATTTCCAAGAGAGCAATTGCTGGGTCAAATGGTAATTCAATTTTCATTAATTTGAGGATCTTCCACACAGTTTCCCGTAGAGGTTGGACCAGTTTACATTCCCACCATCAATGTTAGAGTGTTCTCTTCTCTCCATATCCTCGCCAGCACTTGTTGCCTAGTTTTTGAAATTGTGGTTCTGATTTGCATTTCCCTGATTGCTAATCATGTTGAATTTTTTTCATGTGTTCCTCTTTGTAGAAGTGTCTTTTTAATTCTTCTCCACATATTTAACTGGGTTTTTCACTTTGTTTTTGTTAAGTTGTGTGAGTTCTTTGTGTATCTTTCTTACCAGACCCATATCACATGTATGGAGGGCATAATTTTTTTCCCACTCAGTTGGATTTCTTTTTTTTTTTTTTTCTTTATTGTCTCTTTTGCTGTACAGAAGCTTTTTGGTTTGATGTAGTCCCATCTGTTTATGTTTTCCTTCATTTTTTTACCTGCTATAAATGTATCCAGAAATGAATTTCTGGATTGTAACTCATGGAGGAGGGTTTTGCCCTGCTTTCCTCTATGTATATTATGGTTTCCGGTCTTACATGCAAGTCTTTTATTCATTTTGAGTTTATTTTAGTACATGGTGTGAGGGAGCTGTCTTGGTACATCTTTTTGCATGCTTTGGACCAGTTTTCCCAGAACCAGTTATTGAAGAGACTGTCCTTGTTCCTTCCAGTGTAAGTTTTTCTCTCCATTGTCAAAGATTAGCTGACTTTGTAAGTATGGTTTTATTTCAGGGCACTCAATTCTGTTCCATTGATCTGATTGTCTTTTTTTGTACCTATACCAATTTTTTTAATTACTATGGCTTCATAGTATAGTTTGAATCTGGAATTGTAATAACTTTGTTCTCCTTTTTTCTGGTCAGGAGGTATTTTGATATTCGAGGTCTTTTGTTTGATGATTTTTTTTCACTGTAAAGGGGATTTTTAATTTTGTATAGTCCTTTTGTTTATTTTTTTCTTTTGTTTCCCTTGCCCCTGTAGTCTAATTCCCAGACATCTTTGAGACCAAACTTGAGAATTACATGACCTATGTTTTCTTTTTGCATTTTATGATTTCAGTTCTTACATCTGATTCTTTAATTCATTTAAATTTTTTCTAATGTATGGTTTTAGATAGTACTCTAATTCATTCTTTTTGATTGTGGTTAGCCAGTTTTCCCAGTACCAGTTGTTGTAAAGATTGTCCTTACCCAGTTTTATGTTCATTTCTTGTAAGTGAGCTGTTTATATGTATGCAGTTTTATTTCTGGCCTCTCAGTTCTATTTCATTGATCTGTGTGATTTCTGTGTCAATTTTTATTTAGTTACCATGTTGTTTTGATTACATTGCTTTGTAGCATAATATTGATATAGAGAAGGTATCTCTATTGTTGTTCTTTTCTCAAAGGATTATTTTGACTACTTTTTTTGGTAATTCCAGTTAAATTTCATGACTTTTGGTCTATTTCTATGAAGAATGTTTTTTGGGATATTATTCTGATTAACATTGAGCATATATATTGCTTCAGGTAATGTTGCTATTTAATGGTTCTGAGTCTGTGAATCAGTGAGCATAGAATATCTTTCCATATCTTTGCATCTCCTATTTCTTTCAACAAAAGTTTTAGTATATAGCTCATTCCTCCTTGGTTAAATTTATTGCATGTGTTCAATTCTTTTTGATGTGATTGTAAATAGAATTGACTTTATTTTTCCTATTTATTATTTATATATAGAAATGCTACAGATTTTTGTGTATTAATTTTGTAACCTGCCACAAATAAATCATTATATTAATTTATTATTTGTAATAACCTTTTATTGGAATCTTTAAAGGTTCTGTTTATATGATCATTTCATCTGCAAATAGTGATTTTTTTTTACTCCTTTTCAATTTGGATACCATTTTCCCTTTTTCTGTGTAATAATGCTGACTAGTACTTCCAATTTTATGGTAGCTATTTCCCTTGCCTTTGTAGTCTAATTCCCAAAGACATCTTTAAGACCAATGTTAAGAGCTGGGTGCAGTGGCACATGTCTGTAATCCAAGCTACTTGGGTCCATGGGTTCAAAACAACAAACAAAAAAAAAAGCAAAATAGTGAGACCTACTCTTACTCTTATATTTTATGATTTCAGGTCTTACATCTGATACTTTAATTCATTTTAAATTATTTTTATGGATGGTTTTAGATAGTGCCCTAGTTAGTAGTAAGTGGTAAGAGTTGGCATTCTTGTCATATTCCTGATATTAAAGGAAAAACTTTCAGTTTTTCACCAATGATTATCATGTCAGTTTTAGGTTTATCTTGCCTGGCTTTTACTATGTTGAGGTACTATTTCTTCTACATTCATTTTTTGTTAGTTTTTATCATAAAAGGAAACAATCTTGGTAAGTGTACTTTCTGATTCTATTTAGATGATTATACAGCTTTTGTCCTTATTTTGTTGATGTGGTATATTGTGTGTACTCATTTTGTGTAAGTTGAACCATCATCCTTCCCTCCTTGGAATAAAACCCACTTGATCATGGTTTATGATTCTTTCAATCTATTGTTGAATTTTCTGTGCTAATTTACATAATATGTATTTCAATCTGCTACTGTTTTATTGAAAATGTTTGCATCTAGTTCATCAGAGATATCAATTTATAGTTTTATTTTGTTATGATGTCATTATCTGATTTCAGAATCAGGAGGAAGTTTCCCATCCTTTATAATTTTTCACAAGAGTTTGAGAAGGATAGAGACCTTTATGAAAGATTGGTAGAATTCCATGAATTTATCTGATCCTGAGATTTTTTTTGGGTGACATTTGATTATTAGATACCTTTACCTACTAATCATAAGTCTGCATTTTTTCTATTTCTTTATAATTAATCTTAGAATGCTGTGTTTTTCTAAGAATTTGTTCAATCTATATTTTCCAATTAGTTGCTATTTAGGTTTTAATAGTACTCTCTTGTGACCCTCTAGTTCCATATTATCTGTGATAACATATTTCCTTTTACTTCTAATTATTTAGTTGAGTTTTCATTGCATTTGTGATTTGGGCTAAATAATCTTTTATTTTTCATTTCAAATAACTATATCTTGGTTTCTTTGATGGTTTGAATTGCATTTTTGAGGTCTATTTTATTTCTGCTCTGGTTTTGGAAAATTCTTTCCTCTGCTGACTTTTGATTTGGTTTTCTCTTATTTTTTCTAATTCCTCTAGGTGTAGCATAGATTTGGTGAGGTGAACAGGATAGGGTCATAGCTTAATGGTATTTGCAGATTCAGATTCGTGAAACAGTTCTTAATCATCATCAAGAAGCTCATTTGATTAAAAATCCAAGTTTGTAAATTGTTGCTTCAGATTGGACCCTCAATATTTCTTCTTAATAAATAGCCTTTAGATTCTGATGCTAGGACCCAAGGAAAACAGAGCTTAAGTTTAATTGGCATGAAATACATTGGGTTGAAGAACCCACCATGAGCAAAATGCTTCTTGATATTTGAGTCACTGAAAATTTTACCAGAAATTTCTATGTAGTGACCAATTGAATTTAATCTGAAGAATTTAGCTTTGCTGTTTTAGTGTGAATTTTGACTTATGTTTGAATCAAAAATATATAATGTAACTTGCATATTGGCATTTCTAAAAGGCACAGACCATGGAAACTGCAAACAAAAAATACTTCCTACTAAAATAGCTCCTCTAGAATGTCTATAAATATGTGAGTTTAGTCCTTAAACTGTAGTTTCTTTGAATATATTTGTATAGCCTTTATAAAATGGCATTAATGAGTTTCTCATTTCAACTGCTTAATTTAAGTCCAACAGTTTTTATAAATTGGAAATCAATATAGGGCATTTTGAAATCCTGTTGATGACAATGGATCTCAGTTTTTCTTGAAAGAATTATGATCATCAATATGAGGCTCTTTACCTTGGTGACCACTTTTCTATTCCCAAGTATCTAATAGCGTTTAGGGAGCAAAAGCAAATCATCCCAATAGAGCTTGTGAGAAACGCAGATTTTATCTGTGTTTTTTCTGGGAATGTACCCTCTCAGCTTAGAGGAGATAGTTCAGATTTCCCAGAATTACATTGAAAGTAGGCTTGGAAAAGTGCTAGAAAGTGCTATATGTTTTTAAGATGTATTTGCTCTACATATGCAGGAGACCTCTATTTATATCATTAATAATAAGAGGTACTTGACATCGAACATTGTGATTCTAATTACTCAGTTTCCCATGTGCTAGAACAAGTCTTTAAGATAAAAGCAGAAACAAAAGCAAATGAAGAAAAATAGTCCCTAAAGATCATATTTCAAAAATTGGAGTATAAAATAAAAATATGTGACTAATAATAGTAACAACTATTTAACAAGACTTAGACTAATAAACTACATTAACTTATTGGTTGTTCCTCACATTTAAGATGTATAATATATCTTGTAGCAAAGAGAAATTTGAAATCTGATAGAATAGGTTAATTCAGCCTTCAGGGTACCCAGTAGCAAGATAATTTGAATATCAGTTAGAGATTTTTCTTCAAATCTTCAATATATTATCACTCTAACTCCAAATTCCTTTATCTTTACTCTTATCACTAGGTTTTCAATGTTTTCTTCTTGCCGTATGTAATTATTTGTAGTTATAATGCTCAGTTAGTTTGAATGGTACCAGCTTCCAAAAGGAACTTACAAATATGTAGATCTGCAAGCATAGTTTTGTAAAAATATCACTTTTTAGAAAAAAGTACTTTCTTTGACTCAACTCACTTTCTGACATTAATTCCCGAGGAGCTGGTAGAAAAAAATTAATCTTAGTGCCCACAGATTGCCATGCTTCCCTGTGACAGTTCTACAGCTCTGCTGTCTTTCAGAGAACTGTGACCATTCTTTCTTAGGTCACCATCTAAGCAGCGGCCTTAGTGAAGCTCCATTGTCCAGTTGCAGCATCCCTCTGCTCTCCACTGTCTGGGGAATTTTCTGTGTATCCTGCTTATATATTCCACTTAGCCTCTTTCAAATGTGACTCCCTCATGGAGCTGCCAGACAAAGACCCATCTCTGCTTCTCTGGGTGTTTTAGGCCACTCTGTGATTTGTCTCCTCCCCTTCCCCTCCCATCCTGTCATTCACAAACATCTTTTTCCTCCCTATACTTTTCTTTGAGGATGGTAGATATCGGAAAACCAAAGCAAGAATTAGTTGCTTGCTGTATCTCTTCTCTACCATGTATGATGGACACTCAGCTCCCTGCTAGAATAGTTGAAAGAGAAATGAGAAAACGTGGTGGAAATAAAAGTGAGGTTTTGCCATTGTTACCCAATGGTATATAAATACAGATAATACTATATGATTAAACAAGTGCATGGGAAAATAGACCAAGTCAAATAATATAAAATTAGAAGTAAAGTTAGTACTTTTAACAAGATCTTATATAACTGTTATAGATGGGTAGAGAATTTAACCTTGAATAAGAGCAAAGACTAAGAGAGCTAAGAGTGCCCAGAAGAGACAAGTGTAGCATTAAATTGGGAGGCCTTGAAATATGACAGAAATTTATTCCAGCATTCCCCATTCAACAGAACACTGGCATTAAGTGGGATATATCCTGTGTATATTGTCTACAAAGTTGCAGTTTACTATTTTTGTTGTTATTCTTGCTTGTTTGTTTATTTGTTTCATGACTCTTATAGTGTCTTATCCATATACAATAGTAGAACCTAGGTAATTTTATAAAGAATCAATGCAATTTGGTACAAGAACACAACTCTGATTAAATTTATAAATGTATTTATCTCCATGCCATCTCATCCCAGAGGGCATTTTAGAAGGTTACGCAAATACCACACTCTACAAATGGTAAAATAAATAAAGGAGGAAATTAAAGTGTGTATAAAAAGAGTGGATCTTAAAAAGTAGTTTAAGTGGATCTTAAAAAGCCAAGGTCAAAGCTAGCATTCAAGGTTACATCCTAAAACTTAACTCAAAAATTTTCCTTATATTTCTTAATGAAGAACCCACATGGAAAAGCAGACATACATTTTACTCTATTTTTTAAACTAAGGTAGTATTGATTTATAATACTGGATATGATTTAGAAGTGTAGAATCACACCACTTAAAGATCTGTGTTACCACACAACAACCATGACCAAAATACCCACAGTTTTCTGTCAACTATTATGTACCCTCATCTCTTTGTTCTCACACCATTCTCACCCTTTACTGACTTCAATTTTGCAATCATATTCTAGGGTTTGAATACAAACATCTAGATATTTCACAGTGTTCAAAAGAGAAAAGTAAACCAGATATCTACAGAAAGATAGCTTGCCCCTTCTTAAGACCAAAATGGAATCTCTTCCATAGATGTATGTTTTATATTAAAGAGAAATTCTTCCAAATAGGGGACAGAGTCCTCTACTTCAAACCATACACACACATGTGTGTCATATGTTGTGATTAATAGAGTCATAGGTATGGCAGTACTGGCTGTGTATTTCAGCTCTACACTGCTACCTGTGTGAACTCACCAAGTGCCTACTTCATAGGGATGTGAGAATAAATGGTTCCAATAAATAATGGCGGTTGGTCAATACAAGAAAAGATTAAAGATTAGCCTCTACTGCTGTCATTATTCTTTATAATTCATCATATTATAAAAAATTCATTGTCTTCATAATTACTCAACACGTATTTATTAAGCACTAATTATACACCAGATACCATTAAGGCAATGGGAATACAACACTGAGAAAAGCAGATGAAAATAACTGCAGAGAGATTGAGTTAAAATAGAAGCAGGCAAACAATAATAAAAACTACAAATAAAATGCCCTGTATGAACCATAAATTCTGTGGAAATTAGAAATGAAAATAGCAGTGGAAATGGGTGACCCTAGCTTAAAATGAAGTATCTTTGGAAGAGTAGAGGGAAGTATGCCAGACAGAGGAACAGAATAACTGTTCATGAGTATTTGAGGATGAACAAAGGGACCTGTCTAGCTGAAGCAAAGGAATAAATTGGTGACTGGTATGAGACAGAGTCAAGAAGCTAACAAGGGACCAAAACTAGTAGAACCTTGAAAGACCCCTGCTGCCTTTCGACTATGACGGAGGCTGATGGAAAGTTTGAGCAAAGGATTAAACAATTTCACTTACATTTTATTTATTTACTTATTTTTTATAAAAATAATTTCTTAATATATATTTCACATCATTGTAGTCCTCAGGGGTCACCTAACACCTCCCTTCTCCCTTCCCTGACCACTCCCACTCGCTCCCCCCCCTCACCTCCAGTTGTATACTTTAGTTTGCTTGTTAGCTTGTTTTGACTTTTCCTCCTGAACTTTTGTTTTTTTCTGTGTTCCATATATTAGTGAAACCATTTTGTTTCTGTCTTTTTCTTTTTGACTTATATTTTAATGGGTTGTTCCTATTCATTTGTGAAGGGGCTTTAGGATTCATCCATGTGAGTAGCAGTGGTAGCTTAAATGGTGATAACAGCAATAAAGATGTTAAAACCCATCAACACTTGGATTTTTTAAAAATAGTAACAAGTTAAGATGCAAAAAAAAAAAAAAAAATGGATGTAGGACCAGGGAAACAGAGAAGAGGGTCCCCAGATTTTGGTCTGTGCAGATACAATAGATTTGATGCCAACTGGATGAGATCACATATGCAGTAGGGGGGAAGATGGTGGATATAGCTAATTTTCAGGGGAGGGGGGAATATCACCCTCACCATTATTAGGTTTGTTTTTTTTTAAATACTGTAACTATTTTCCTCAGAGCAAAATGATGGCATACTCCCAAAATGTAATTGAGAGAAAGCACTTCAGTGAAGATCTGAGAGAATGCAATATAAGTGTGCAGCTTTTTGATGGTCCAACTAAAGTAAGGATAAAATTTAGGATATTAACAGGAATTAATGAGCTGCTCATCCTTCTGGCAAACTTCCATGTTATTTCTTACAGCTGCAGTATTGATAATATTTTGGACAACAGAGAATTCTTTGGCATGAAACTGTCATGTTCTTTATGCTATTGCCTAGAGAAAATCCTTATGCTTTGATAGTCAATTGAGTGGATAGTATAATTATCTACAGTGAAAATGAAAAAAAGAAAACAAAACAAAACAAACACAGTTCAAGAGATAATTGCCCCACCTCCACATTGGTAAAGGTGAAGGAGTAAATGGTTTAGTAGTAAATATTTTCCTTAGGAAAGAACACTTAGACAAATGGGAAAATACAGGCCCCCAAATTCTTTTCTACAGTGCTTTGCTCTAATCACTTTAACTGGATAAAATTTCAAAGTAGTATTACCAATCACCTACCACAGAAAAATTTCATTAGTGAGCCCTTGAGAATTTTCATTTTAAAGTAATATAACTTCTTGATGAATTCTGTAAGACTAATTAAGTTGCAAAAATGCATATCTGAGTAGGTAAGTGGCTTAACCTTTTATGAGATTTTAGGATTACAAGACAGTTTAGTTTTGAAGACCATCTCCCTCCTGTAGAGATTATTTGCTTTTAAAATACTAGTTCTTAAGCCATTTTTCTTGACAATAATTCAGCATGATGTCTGGTTGTATATTAATATTTTTCTTTCTTTGAAATAAAAGAAATATGTCACTGGCAATGTTTCTGCTTACTGTTTCAGGTCACCAGCAAGCCTATTAGGAAAGAATGGGTAAAGCTCACTGTACTTTTAGATCACTTAAAATTATTATCAGAAATTTGATCAGTTTTTCTGGAAAAAGATGGCAGCTGGAGAAATGGTGGTGGGGAGTAGATGTCCCCATAACTCTATCTAGAAAATTTAACAATAGAGGGAGATCTGCAACAGCACTGGACACAAAACAATAAAACCATAAAACTACTAGTCATTTAAAAATCTTCCTTGTGGAATTTATCAAGATGGGGCATGAATAAAGAAAAACCTACTTATAAATCACTGCCCCTAATGAGATGGATTATCCCATAATAATTATATAGTCAATATATTAGAAGATGAAGATTTGGAGGAGTGAACTGAAAGACTGAAGCAAATCCAGTGTAGGGCCCTAGTGGGTTACATTGATCAGCAGGAATCTCATAGATTGTAGCTTGACAGTAGCACTTGGAACCAAGGACAGTAAAAGGAATAGAACTACTGCTGTAACTTAGGACTTGCAATGAGTTAGCCCAACACTGGTAACTTCCAACTTGAAATTGACTTGGAAAACCAGGAGTTGTTGATCTGTATTAGTAGTATCCTGAAGCTGAGTGGGAGGCTTTGTTGACTGGGAAGTTAAAAAGATTGACCCAAAGCAGTAAGACTATTTGTGTACCTAGGCTGGTCTCTAAACAAAGACAGAGGAAAGGACTACAGCACTTGCTGGCATCATTCGTAAGCTTAGTAGCTCTACTTCTCTGTCACTTTCTATCAAAGCAACTGAAAAGTGAGGAAACCTATGAAGAATGTCCTTAACCCTGTTATTTTGAGGAAAAGAAACATCCATCTGGCAACTGCTAGGTTTTTTGTTTTTTGCTTGTTTGTTTAACCATCTCCATAGTTTTGTATTTACCAGAATATTATGAAGTTGAAATCATATAAAAAGCAGCCTGTTACATAATTTCCATTGGCTTCTTTCACTTAAGTTTCTTCCATGTATTTTCATTACTTGAAAACGCATTTATTTATTTATTTATTTATAAATAATTTATCTATATATAAATTTCACATCTCTGTGATCTCTGGGGTTCACCCCCCATCCCTGACTGTTCCCACCCTGTCCCTCCCCCCCCAAGTTGTGTACTTCAATTTGGTTGTTGGCTTGTTTTCACTTTTCTTCATGGATTTTTGTTTATCTTTCCCATGTCCCATATAGTAGTGAAACCATTTGGTTTCTGTTTTTCTTTTTCTTTTTGAAAAATGAATTTTATGAATTCTTCTAAGTCCATCCATGTTATCATAAAATCGTCCAATTTGTCATTTTTAATTGATGAGTAATGTTCCATTGGGTATATATATACCTCATTTTTTTCCATCTAATCATCTGTTTTCAGACATTTCGGTTACTTCCATGTCCTTGCAATTTTAAATAGTGCTGCAATAAACATCCAAGCACAGGTGTCCCTTTGTACCCACATTGAAGTCTCCTTTGGGTAAATTCCCAAGAGAGCAATTGCTGGATCATATGATAGTTCCATTATCATTAATTTGAGGGCCCTCCATACAGCTTTCCATGAAGGCTGGACCAGTTTACATTTCCACCAGCAGTGTTAGAGTGTCCCCTTCTCTCCACATCCTCGCCAGCACTTGTTGTTGCCCATTTTTTGGATGTGAGTGTAAGGTGGTATCTCATTGTGGTTTTGATTTGCATTTCCATTATTGCTAGTGACATTGAGCAATTTTTCATGTGTCTGTTGACCATTTGTATTTCTTCTTTGGAGAAGTTTCTTTTTAGTTCTCCCCATTTTATGATTGGACTTCTTGTTTTGGTTTTGTTTAATTGTGTGAGTTCCTTGTGGATCTTCATTATCAAACCCTTAGCACTCTTGTGGAGGACAAAAATTTTTTCCCATTCAGTGGGGTTTCTTTTACTTTTTTTTCTGTCATCTCTTTTGCTGTACAGAAGCTTTTTAGTTTGAAGTTGTCCCATTGTTTATGTTTTCCTTCAATTTTTGCCTTCAGTAGATTTTTTTCAGAAAGGAATTTCTGAATTGTTCTTCCTGGAGGGTTTTTCCCATGTTTTTTTCTATGTATGTCATGGTTTCAGGACTGACATTTAAATCTTTTATCCATTTTGAGTTGGTTTTTGTACAAGGTGTGAGGATGTTGTCTTGGTCCATTTTTTTACAGGTCTTAGTCCAATTTTCCCACCACAATTTATTGAAGAGGCTATCTTTTTTCCAATGTAAGTTTTCCCCCCTTTGTCAAAGATCAGTTGAATATATATGTGTGGTTTTATTTCCAAGCACTCAATTCTGTACCATTGGTCTGATTGTCTGTTGTACCAGCACTATGCTGTTTTAATTATTATGACTTTGTAGTATAACTTGAGGTCTGGGATAGTTGGCCTTCCATTCTCTCTCTCTCTCTCTTTTTTTTTTTTTTTTTTTGGCCAGGAGACTTTTTGACATTGAAGGTCTTTTGTTATTCCATATGAACTTCAGTAATTGTTTTTCTATCTCTTTAAAGGATGTCATTGTAATATTTATAGGAATTGCATTGAATCTGTAGACTGCTTTTGGAAGGATGGCCATTTTGATGATGTTAATTCTTCCAATCCATGAGCAGGGAATGTCTTTCCATTTCCTTATGTCTTCCATCTTTTTTAGCAGCTTTTTAAAGTTTTCTTTGTATAGATCTCTCATGTTCTTTGTTAGGTTTATTCCCAGGTATTTATTTTGTTTTTTGGTACAATGGTAAATGGGATGGCCTTTTAAATTTCTTCTTCCTCTTCTTGGTTTTTTGTGTATAGGAAAGCTACTGACTGCTGTGTGTTGATTTTGTATCTCGCTACCTTACTGAACTGGTTTATTATTTCAAGTAGTTTTTCCTTGGAATTTTTTGGGTTCTCTATATAGAGAATCATGTCATCTGCATATAATGATAGCTTCAGTTCCTATTTTCCTATTTGTATCCTTTTATTTCTTTCTCTTGCCTTATTGCCCTAGCTAAAACTTTCAGTACAATGTTAAAAATTAGTGGGGAGAGTGGGCATCCTTGCCTGTGTCCAGCCTTGTTCCAGATCTTAGTTGTTATGATTTTAACTTTTCTCCATTGAGGATGATGTTTGCAGTAGGCTTGTCATAGATCACTTTTATTATGTTGAGGTATGATCCCTTAATCCCCATTTTTTCAAGGACTTTCGTCATGAATGGATGCTGTACTTTGTCAAATACTTTCTCTGCATCTATTGATATGATCATGTGGTTTTTGTTTTTCTCTTTATTGATGTGGTGTATTATGTTAATTGATTTCTGGATGTTGAGCCATCCTTGTGCCCCTAGGCTAAATCCCACTTGGTCATGGTGAATAATGCTTTTTATGCAACGTTGGATTCTATTTGCCAGGATTTTGTTTAAAATTTTTGTATCCGTGTTCATTAGGGAAATTGGTCTATAGTTTTCTTTCTTGGTGCTGTCCTTATTGGATTTCTTGGTGTGATATTTGCTTCAAAGAATGAGTGTGATATTTGCTTCATAGAATGTGTTTGGCAGTTTTCCTTCTTTCTCAATTTTTTGGAAAAGCTTTATTAGTGCAGGTGTTATTTTATTTTTGAATGTCTGGTAGAATTCATTAATAAAGCCATCTGGTCCTGGGCTCTTGTTTTTTGGTAGAGTTTTGATGACCGCTTCTATTCCGCTGTTTGTATTGTCTTGTTTATGTTCCCTATATATTCTTTGCTCAATTTTGGGTAGTTGTATCTTTCTAAGTATCTGTCCATCTCATCCAGGTTGTCATGTTTATTTCCATATAGTTTTTCATAGTAATATCTTATTATACTTTGGATTTCTTTTGGTATCTGTTGTAATTTCTCCTCTCTCATTTGTGATCCTGTTTATTTGAATTTTCTCCCTTCCTTTGTGAGCTTTGCAAGGGATTTATCAATTTTATTTATCTTTTCAAAGAATCAGCTTTTGGTTGGGTTTTGGATTTTTTTGATACTCTTTTTCTATTTTTTTTGATTTGGGAGATAAGGTTATTTCTTTGGTTGTTTTCTTGCTTTTTGATATGGGCTTGTATTGCTATGAACCTTCCTTTTAGATTTCCTTTTGCTGCATCCCACACATTTTGGAATGCTGTGTCTTCTTTGTCGTTTGTTTTGAAGGTTTTAATTTCTTCTTTAATTTCTTTAATTACCCATTCTTCATTTAGTAACATGCTGTTCAGTCTCCAAGTGTTTGATGCTCTTCTTGCTTTTTTTCATTCTTGATTTCTAGTTTGATACCCTTGTGGTCTGAAAAAAAAGGTTGGTATTATTTTAATCTTTGTTTACTTATTCAAGTTTGCTTTGTGGCCTGGTATGTGGTCAATTTTAGAGAATGATCCATGTGCATCTGAGAAGAAGATATAGTCTTTTCCTTGTGGGTGTAGTGTCCTGTAGATATCTAGTAGGTCCATTTTGTCTAGGTCTTCTTTTAAGGCTTTTGTGTCCTTGTGTAGCTTTTGTTTTTTTGATCTGTCATTTGTTGAGAGTGGGGTGTTAAAGTCTCCTACTATATACATATTTTCATCAATAATTGTTTTCAGTTCTCTTAGTAGCTGTCTTATAAATCTTGGCACACCTTCATTTGGTGAGTATATGTTGATAATTGTTATGTCTTTTTGGTGGGTTGACCCTTGAACCATTAGGTAGTGACCTTCTTTATCCTTTGTCACTTTTTTTTATTTTGAAATCTACTTTGTCTGCTATAAGAATGGCTACCCTGCCTTTCCTTGGGGCCCATTTGCTTATAAAATTGTTTTCCATCCTTTTACCTTCAATCTGCGCTTATCTTTTGGGATCAGGTGTGTTTCTTGGAGGGAACAGAAGGTTGGGTTCTGTCTTTTAATCCAGTATGCAACTCTGTATCTTTTGACTGATGAGTTTAGCCCATTGATATTTAGAGTAATTATTGATGTTTGAGGTTCTAACATTGGGTTCCTGGTCATCATTTGGGGTTCTGCCTTAGTTTCTTCTTAATTATTTGTTCTTTTCAATTCTTCTGTGGGTTTCAGTATTAGGGCTTCTTGCAGAAGTTCTTGGAGTGGGGGTTTGGTGGCAGTAAATTTCTGGAGGCTTTGTTTGTCTGAGAAGGCTCTAATTATTCCTTCATAATGAAAGGACAGTTTTGCTGGGTAAAGTGTTCTTGGCTGGCACTTTTTGTCTTGGAGTGTTTTGAAGATGTGGCCTCATTCTATCCTTGCTTGGAGTGTCTCCTGAGAAATCTGAAGTCAGTCTAATGGGTTTTCCTTTGTAGGTTATCTGTTTCCTATCTTTTGTTAATCTCATATTTTTTTCTTTATCTTTGACTCGAGAGTTTTACTATGATGTGTCATACTGTGCTTTTTCTTTCATTAAAGTAGTTTGGTATCCTTTTTGCTTCTTGTATGTCTATTTTAATTTCTTTCTTCAGATTTGGGAAATTCTCCTCCATTATTTCATTGAAAAGCCTTTCAGATCCTATGTCTTTCTCTTTTCCTTCTGGGATTCCAATTACTCTTATGTTTGTTTTCTTCTGTCTTCTTACTTTGTTTTTCTCTTTTTCTTTCATTGTCCTCTCTACTTCTGTGTCGTCAAGTGTGCTAATTTGCTCTTCTATTTTTTTCTAATCTGCTTTCCTGGCTTTTCCCTGCATTTTTGAGCTCTTGTATTGCTTCTCTTAGAAACTGTATCTTTGTCAGCTTCTTGTTTAGGGTTTCAATCTCATTCTTCTATTCATAAATTATATTGCTCATTTTGCTGCATTTTAAAAATATTTTTCTACTTCTCTTTGCTCACTGAAAATTTCAGACCTCTTGCTTTCCCTTTTTTCTCCATCTTCCCTTACCTCTTTTAATGCTTTTAACAAATAGATTCTGAATTCTTTGTCTGACATAGATAGCACTTCTTCCATGTTGGTTTCCGCAGGTTGTTTATCCTTTGGTGATGAGTTATTCTTCATAGGGCTTGCCTGAGTATTTGTCTTCTTCCTCCTTCCTGTGTTTTCCCTTTGGACTTGCTGTACGTATTGATTCACTCCTGTTTTAGAATTAGATGGCATGGTGAAGCCAACCAAGTTGTGGTTATTTTTGCCTCTGTGCCTTTGCTGCTGTGGTAAATATATCTTGTTTCCATTGGCTATTTTGGGGGACAAGTTCTTTTTCAGTCAGTGGATGTGGTGTGCATATGTGGTTTCTATTGTATTGTCTATCTTCTTTTTTCTTTCTTTCTCTTATTTTAGATTGATGGGTTTTAAATGATTTTTGGTGACCCCGAGCATGTGTCTTTATGTAGTGATGTGTGTAGGATTTGTTGTATAAATCTTTTTGGTTGGAATGTCTTGACAGACTTGAGTAGTCAGTGTCCTTGGTTCCCTGGTATGTGCTGGTGCTGCATTCTGCACAGGCGCTTCTGGGTCTCTGAGGTAAGCAGTTTTTCCCACTTGAGTTCCCAGCATTAAACCGCAGTTTTTGATAACCTCTGTTCAAACACCAGACCCTCCCTAGTCCACAAGAGGGTTATCTCGGCCACAGGAATAAGCCCTGTGTGTGGCTCCGGGTCTCTGAGGTGAGCAGTTTTTCCTCCTGGAGTTCAAAAGCTCACTTATTTTTAATACAAAATGTTATTACATTGTCTGAATGTACGACAGTTTATTCAGTCTCCGTTCACCTTATTTCATTCTTGGTTGCTTCTGAATTATGGCAATTATAGACAATGCTGCTCTAAGCAGCCAAAAATATGTTCTTGAGGAAGATTTTTTAAGTGCAGTAAGAAATTTGAGATTCTCTTTGCTCTGTTTTTTTGACAAAGTTAGAATACTTAAGACTATGGGGAAAAAAAGGTAAAAGAAGATATTACGAAGATAAGCTGTCTGAGAGGCTAAGAGAAGTTTGAAGAGAGACCAGTAATATAAAGATGAATACTATGAAGTCATGAAAGAATTTTAATACATTTTAAAGCATTTCAGAGCAGAAATTATATAGCAGTAAATCAAAAGAGTAATGTCGATTGCAGAATGCAGATGATAACAGCAAACACATAACTGAGCAGGAAAAGATGTGATGTGCAAAAAAAAAGTGTTGCTAAAGAAATCAGAACATATTAAAATGATATTAAAACATAATATAAGAAAACATTTCATACCTAAGGTATAATTTGATACTTAACAAAATTTATAGAATTAATTTTAAAAGATTCTAAGATACAGATATAGAAAAGATATTGAAATTTAAGTGAAAAGAATTCAATAAGCATTCCAGCAGGAAATAGTGAATAAATTTTATTTTTCTCATCAATGAACTTCTTCATCTCTCTTCCACAGCTGTAGAAAAGAATAAACTGTTGGTAGCCTTTACCTCCCCTCTCTTTGATCTACTATGGAACATTTTACATTTATACAGAAGTCAGAAAACTCACATATTAAATTCTTAATGTACCCATTCTCATCTTAACATTCATCAACTAATTGATGACCTGATTTTATCTATATCTCTACCCAGTTATCTCTCCCTCCAAATTTTGGAAGCAGTTCCAACATATTGTGTCACTTCTTTCATAACTATTTCAATAAAGGATGCTTTTTTAAGCAACATAAATGAAGGCTATTCTGTAGCTAAGAAATATTTCTGTAGTATCATACAGTCAGTATGTGAGACCCAAATACATCCACAGTTGTATGCTCGCCAAGTGTCTAATGTAGAAATTAATCTATAAATTTTTCTTCATGTTCTTTTTTTCTTGCAAATTTTTCTTACAAATTATTGAAGAAACAGTTGTTTCTCCATTGTACAGAACTTGAGGAATACACTATGATTTGAAAATATTAGATTTAGTCAGCTAGTCATTTATTTGCCCATGAACTTAGGAAAATGTGTCCTGGAATCCAAGCAAACATTTCTGAAATGCAAGCAAAAAAATACAATCTAAGAAAATAAAACATCTCAAATGGAAAACACTGTGATGCGCGAACTGGCAATGAGAGTAGGATGAAGTTGCAAGTCTGTTTTACAAAGCAGGCAGGTTCTTGTAGTAAAACTTGGTTCTTAAAAGTAAAGATACATAATGTATGATCCTGCAATCCTATATGATTTCAATAATACTACCTCAAACTAATTTTTTTTCTTTCATAGTGCATAGTCAATTTATTTCTTCTTCATGCTTGAAGGTAATTAGAAATGCAAAGGCTAAGGAAAACAAGTTTTAAGAGATAAATACATGGCTGCTTTTTCAACAACTTCCTACTATTATTCACAAGTATAAATATATTGGACAAGATTTGTCTAGTTGTTAATTATTTGTTTCCAAATTCTGGACTTAACATTTCCAGGCATATCATATCTTTATTCCACAATTGTTCAGTTATTCATTTTTCAGATCATTCAGCAAAAGTCTGAATACTTTTCTCACTTGAGAAACAGGAGTTCTTATAATGTTTCTCAGTATGCATATTCTGATAACTACAACTGCACTTTCACCTTAGTATCTTAGTATTGATATATCCTTCATATGAGATCTTTAATGTTTAATATGGAAAGAGTGATCATTAAAGACAACTCTTAATTTATGATATTAAGTGTTTTATAAAACTTGAATCTAAATGTAATCTCTAATTCTTGCTCTAAGAGTAATTGGTTTCCATATCTACTTCACTGAATTACTTGTCCAGCGTGAATTATATGATGTTCTCCAAGACCCTTTCCTGGTAAAAAGAACTCACATATCAGAGAAAATCTATGTGTGTAATCGATGAGGAAGCACCGTCATTGATAGTTCACTTCTAAGTGACTAAGTCAGTTCATACTAGAGAAAAACCATTTAAGTTCATGTTGAGCAATCTTCTTCTAGTGTGTATACCTTAGTAGACACCAGACAATTCACATAGCAGGATAAGCTATGTAAGTATAATGAGTATGAGGAAGCTATTAACCAAGTTGCTCATTTCAATTACACTAAATAACCATGATTGAAAAGCTCCATGTCTGTTATCTTTGTGGAAATATCTTCAAAGACCATTGTTTTTTAAAAACAAACTTTGAAACAGCAAAGAAGATGGTAAAGACTTTACCAAAACATAACACTTAAAAATATACACCTAACTATATATGTATGTATGGCTGGCTATGGTGGTGCATGCCTGTAAGCCTAGGAAGCTGTGGCCAGGTCCAGGGATCACGGTTTGAGTCCCGCCAGGGGCACGTAGCGAGACTTAGTTCCAAAAAAGTATAGCTGGGCTTGGTGGCGCGCGCCTGTAATCCCAGCTACCTGGGAAACTGAGACTGGGGTTTGCTTGAGTTGTTTTAATACTAGGAGAAAGGATGTGGAGAGAAATCATAAACAAGCTTTGTCTCAAAGAGAAAAAAATTTTTTTTTTCAATCATGCCACCTGAAAAATGAAAAACTCCCAGTACTGCTCCATGCCTGACCAGACAAGGAGACTCACCACATGGTTCCAAAATTGACAATAACTGTTGGGCAGTGAACTAAGAATTACATGAAAAAGTATTTGAAAGTCTCAATGGGCTAGATTTGTTACCTAGTCATTACTTTATATTAGTTTCCTTCTGATTGAAGAATGTTGCCTGTCTCTGTTCTACTTTTGAAAATTGATTAAATTAATATTTTATAAGGGATTCATTTTTATAGATGTCTCATAATTGCTTTCAAAACATGTGATCTCTGGCAGGTATGAAATATTCTGTCTTTCTGTTTGGGTCTCTTTCTCCATCGCTACCTCCACCTCTCACATATCCCTTAGTCCAAGTCACCATTATGTCCCATCCTGACCACTCAGTTAACATTTAGCTAACCCCCAACATTGTGTTCTGCATCATCAGAATAACCTGTTTGAAAATGATTCATGCATTACCACCTCTCTTCCCAACAGCTTTGTCTCAACTCAAAATAAAATTCAAAGTGCTTTGCAAGAGCCACAACAATTTTCACAGTCTGGGCCTCTGACTCATCTACTGTTTTTGCTGTTTTAGCTAAGTGCTGTGTTCACCCTTGCCTCCTTGTTCCGCCTTCAACCCACTGAGAATAGTTTCACCCAAACTCTTTTGCATACACTGCTACCTTTCTGGTGTACTCTTCCCCAGACATGTGTATGTTTACTCAGGTTACTTTCTGGTCTCTAGTTGTATATGTCTTTATTCAGAGGTACTTTACTGGCCAACCAAATAACACCTATCCATCCCTTATCCAGATTTATCATTGCTTTTAATCACTATTCAGAACAATGTCGGTTATCTGCATTTGCATTTATTATTTATTTTATGCATTTATCTTTCCCGCTACAGTAATATAAAATATATTGTTGTATCCCCATGTTTTAAGGCAGTAAATTTATTCAATATTTGGTTAAAGATTGGCCAATATCATCTCTCATTTTGCTCACATGTAAAATCATGTCACCCAAATAGTATGAGTTATGGTGTGGACTTTAGTAATCATCCATTTTGCTTTTGTCCTGAATCCTCCAATTCAGGATCATTCACTCTAGTTTACCATTGGATGTCATTTTGTTGATGGAAAAATACTCTGCCCCTTTTATTAGGGAATTTATTTCTAAGATATTTAGTAGAATTTCATGAACTCTCTTTAGGGTCTCTCTTGTTGGCAAGGGCTTGGATATTTGAACTCCACTAGGTGGAGCACTTTCTACACCAAGGGGCAATGGAAATCTTACTCTTATGGAGTTAGTTCTAGGGTAATTGAGCATCCATTTGTGCCTTCTGCTCTTGGGTGGAATAAATTGGACTAAAAGGTCAAGTGTTCAGCTTCTGCTAGTATATTCCCTAATTAAGCACAAAGGTCTCTTTACACACTAATTCCAGTGTTTCCTGTTTGAGTTGTTTTCAAGTTAATCTGCTTGCTTGGGTAGAACATTTTGCTAGAAGCAGCAGGCGCAAGTTTTCCATTAAGATCTGATTACTGTGCAATCTTAGGGAAAAATATTAGTGTAGTTCACTGTAAAAATCTGTGTCCCATTTAGAAATCCAAAGTCATGTAATGTTCTCAAAATGAGGGAAATGTGCCCTCCCCTACTCTCACTCTACCCCCTCCAACTCACCTTCCCCCATCTTGATGCCTCAGATTATAGTCAGCTATCTAGGGTTGGTTTTAATGCTTGCATTTGTCTCATCCTTTGTTTTGATGCTCTATATTCCATATATAAGTGATGTTGTTTGGTATTTACCTTTCTCCTTCTGGTTTATTTTGCTTAATATAATCCATATTGCTATAAATGACATAGGTTTATCGTTTTAGATCACTGGTCCAACATTTGTATCCATTCCTCAATAAAAGGGACCTTCAACAGGGATTTAATGAAAATCTACTAAATATCTTTTTGGAATCCATTGTGTATATATACCATATATTCTTGATCCACTCATTTGCTTTGGGTCACTTAAGCTGTTTCCATATCTTGGTTATTGTAAATAGTACTACGATAAACAAAGAAGTGTTGGTTTCCCTTCAAGTTCTTTTCTTTGGGTAGCAGTAGAATTGCTGAATCCTATAAAAGATCTGTATATAGTCTTTTGAGAAACCTCCATAAAGGTTTCCCCAGGGACTGAATCCAATCCACAATTCCTCCATAATTATAAGACTTCACACCTCTCTTTCCAGCAGTTGTTTCTGGTTTTTTTGATATGGACCATTCTAATTCATGGTAGAACCATTCTAAATCCTGGACAATTCTAATTCATATCACACTGTTTGATTTGTGTTCCCCTGCTGGTAAATAATGATGAACATTTTTTCCATATGCCTGTTGGCTATACACAATCCTTTGTAAAGAAGTGACTATTTATCTCTTCTGTCATTTTTTTGATTGGATTATTTACTTTCTTTTTGTTGAATTGTATGAATTATTTAATATAAATTCCTTCTCAGATATATGATCCAAATATTCTCCTCTCCTCTGTAGGGTATCTCTTCATTGTACTTGCACTCTCTTTCACTGTGCAGATGTTTTTTAGTTTGATATAGTCCCAATTGATTATATACTAAAAGTAAAATTCCCATCTTGGAAGTGGCTTGATTTGTCTGTTCAAATATAATTTGCTGTTCCTCTTCATTTCCTGAATAGTAGAGGCAGTGGAGATTCTCTTTTTGTAACATACTTCTCTACTACAGTCAAATCCCCAAAAGCTTAGCCATTCCTTTTTCAAGAGTATCACATGCTATCCTTGACCTTCATATTGCCTTAACTCTGATAAGCAACATTTTCCATGACATAAGCTAGAGAAATTCATACCTTCTACTCATATCTAATCTATAAAAGATGCTAGAAAAGTATAATCTACAAGGTAAAACTGTTGTCCCCCATGCCAGTTCATTATATAACTGGAATTAGGACCTTAGCCTTAGTTCCTATAGAGGCCAAAATGCCAATAAAAACAGAGGCAAAAACTTCCTCATGTTCTAAATAATGTATTAGACCATTAAACTATTAACTGACCAACCACTTATAAGAAGGTAGGGATGATCAAATAGTATCACATGTTAGAGAGAGAATTCCTTTGTAAAAAATTCTGGGAATGCTGTGTCAAATTTTCATATATGCCATGGGAGGCAAAAAGAAAATGTGCTTCCTTTAAGTTTAGCCAGATGGAGGAGGTTTCAAAAAGACTCCTCAGAAAGTGTGTGTTTTCTATAGGAACTTGAGCAATATACTGTTAGTCAGTGACTGCCTGAGAGATCCAAAGATCTCTCAAAGATCCATGGTGTTCATGGATTGGAAGAATTAACTTTGTTAAAATCTCCATCTTACCTAAAGCAATGTAGAGGTTCAGTGCATTTCTCTATCAAAGTTTCAATGTCATTTTTTAAAGAAATGAAATAAATGTTACTGAAAATCATATGGAACCTCAAAAACCCCAGAGTAACCAAAACAATCATGGCCAAAAATAAGGATGGTGGTATCACACTCTCAGACTTCAAATTATATTACCAAGCTATAGTAATTAAAACAATATGATACCACAACAAAAACAGACCCATGAACCAGAAGTGAGATCCCAGAAATAAACCCACATTTACATGGAGATTTAATCTGTGACAAAGGAGCCCAGAGTATAGTTTGGAAAGAGGAAAGCCTCTTAAACAAATGGTGTTGACAAACTGGAGCATTTTCAAAAGAATGAAACTAGATCATTATATCACACACACAAAGCTCAAATTGTAATAAAGACTAGAATGTAATGTCTGAAACCATAAAATACGTTGAAAACTACATGGCAAAACATTCTGCAACATAGGCTTCAGTGTTGTTTCATAGATTCATCTCAAATAGCAAGAGGAACAAAAAAGAATAAAAAAGTTGAGATTACATCACACTAAAATGCTTCTGTATAGTGAAAAAAACTATTGCTATAACAAAAAGTTACCTTGCTGAATGAGAGAAAATATTTTCTTGCCATACATGTGACAAGAGGCTAATATCTAAGCTCTATAGAGAGAACTCTTACAACCCAACAAAAAGAAAACAATCCTATCAAGAAATGGGCAGGAGAATTAAATAGATACTTCTCCAAGGGAGGCATTGAAAATAGCCACCTGAAAAAGTGCTCACCATAACTTATAATCAGGAAAATGCAGATCAAAACTGTACCTGTGAGATTTCTCATATCAAAAATATGAGAAACAACTGATGTAGAACATCAACAAAGATGTAGAAATAAAGGAATTTTTGTATATTGTTGGTAGGAATGTAGGTTCAGTCCCTATGAAAAACAGTGTGGAAGTTTCTCAGAATACAAAAAGTTGATCCACCATATGATCTCACAGTTACACTCCTAGGTACTTATCCAAAGAATGCAAAACCACTAAATCGTAGAGATATGTGCACTCCTATAATCATAGCAGCACTATTTATAGTAGCCAAATTAAGAAACAACCTAAGTGCCTAAGGACAGATAAGTTAATTAGGAAGATACACAATGGACATTTAAAAAAAAAAACATTAAAAATTAAAAGATAAACTCTTGCTTTTTATGATAACATGGATGGAATTAGGAGGGATGATGCTAAACAAAATAAGTCAAAAGGAGAAAGACAAACATCAGATTGTTATGACATGTGGAATATAGAGAAACAAAACAAAAGGGTCAAGTAAAACCAAATTAATAACAAACCTTAGAACTCTGACTGGAGCATTGAAACTACCAGAGTGGAAAAGGGAAGGGAGAAGAGTAATGGAGAGACCAGTGAACTCTGGTGGATTATGGGTGCCTTGGTGATAGGTGTTGTATAACAACATACATCTGAAAAGTATGACCATGTACCTCTAAGCCATATACAGTGTTTTTAACCAATATAACATCAGTATATATATGTTAATGGGTACATTAACAAAAATGATAATACTAATTTGGAGCTAATATATCATCCTTTACTGAAACTGAATATAATGTTTTTTTTTTTCTCTTTTAAAGCATTGGTTACAGGAGTATGAGATCACAGTTCCTCAGATGCATGTATCTATACCATACCCATCACCAAGGTACCCATAAGCCTCTACCACAGTCAAACTGTTGATTGCTAATATGAAATTTATACATTAGTTTTTGGGACAGTGTAAATTTTAGTTAGTATTAATTGTTGGAACAAAATTCAATGCATGATTTATATGTTGAAAAACAAACAAAGGACATTGAGTGGAAGGTACCCATGACAACAAAGGATGTTTGGAGAATAATCACTTTCTCAAACATTGATTAAAAAGGTATGTTTCCTGTGAATATACACAGAGATAATTGCCTGGGGTTGTCTCAATGAGAATGTTTCTATGGGTACAACCTGGAGAGTTGGTGGAATTTTGACAAGAACTTCTCGGATGGGCTTAGACTGTTGAGAACCAGAATCTGAAGTTGTGGAGAGTAAGTAGAGTAAAGGTGTTATCATAAGAAGCCAGCTAGAAAGTATATCAAAGAATTCCAGTGAGTTTCCAAGAAATGAGTATTCTTCATGGAATCCACAAAGCTCACTCAGAGTGAATGTCAGCATCTCACATATACCAGGAAGAGAGTACTTACTGATCCAGCTTCTAGTGTTTTTACTTCAAGAAACTGTTCCCAGCAATTTAACTCTTCCCAACACCTTTCAAACTTCAAAGAGCAATCTAGGGAATTGGTATCAGGGAGCGAGACAGCTGCTTCAGGCTGTGCCAAAAGGATACTCTGTGCCCCTTTTCCCTTGAGGTATCTCCATCTATATCTAACATGCATTTTGTATTATTTAAAAGTGAGCAAATGGTAGAAGGAATCTGACTGAGGTTTTACCCATGGATAAAAGGAATGACCTAATACTCCCAAGAATGAGTTTTCAGCATCTGTTATGAAAAGAACCATAGTTGTCTTGCTTATTTTGCACCTTTCTCCTGACATTATATATAATGATCACATACATAATATATACATTATATACATGTATAGACTGCTTATGTATTTATATGCAGTTTACATTCCATAGTGCATATTTATTAAATACGGTTAATAGAGTGACAACAGCATTTTTCATTTTGTTATTTGAATTCTTTATAGACTAAATAAGTTTTGCTTCATATTGTTTGATACTTGAGACAGTAGTGTTAATACAGTGTGATTATTACATTGTCAGTTTCATTCTACACTATCAGGTATTGCTTTCTGTGTTTTAAAATTATGTTAAATGCAAAAAGTCATCTTAGATGGCTTTCATTCTTTGAATTCTAATTTTTCATAACAGTATTATCAACTTTGCTTTGTTTCTATTTATAGTTTCCTAATAAGTTATTCGATCTTTCCTTTTAAAAAAATTTATATATATATATATTTCATATCATTGTAATCCCTAGGGTTCACCCCCCTCCTCCCCTTCCTGGCCTCTCCAGCTGGCTCCCCCCTCCCTGTTGTGTACTGTCGTTTGTTTGTCCATATATTAGTGAAACCATTTGGTTTGTTTTTTTCTTTCTGACGTGCTTCTGCTAATATTTCTTCTAATTGCATCCATGTTACCACAAAAATCATAAAATTTGTCATTTTTAATTGATGAGTAATATTTCATTGTGTATGTATATCACATCTTTTTCATCCATTCATCTGTTTTGGGACATTTGGGTTGTTTCCATGTCCTTGCTATTATAAATAGTGCTGCAATAAACATCAGAGCACAGGTGTCCTTTTGTAAATTCCTTGTTCAAATCTTTTATTACATGGGATTTGGTACTCTCTCTGGCAGCATATACAGTAAAATTAGAATAATACAGAGGATATTAGCATGGTGTCTGTGCAAGGATGACACAGTTCATATTTTTAGGAAAAAAATAGATTGTGAAATTCTAGATACTTATACTTTCCCCAATTTGAGAATACTATATTAAATTACAGATATATTTTGGTCTTATTTCTGCCATATCCTTCTAGTTTATTTCTCTACTGATAAAAACTACCTTTAATGTTCTAATAGACACATTTAAATATACATATTTTGCAATTGATTAAATAGCTAATCAATATGTATAACCTCTCCTTTGAAAGAGAGAAAATATTTACCATCATTTCCCCCTATTTTTTCTCCTTGTTTACCTTACAGATTTTCTCATGACTGTTCACGGTATTACTTTTCATATATTAACTATATATTTTAATATATTAACTATATTCCTCTATGCCTCTTTCATGAATTCTTATGTAATGAAATCACTACATTTGACAGCTACAATATAAACAATTTGGAGTTAAGTGATATTTTTCTGAGTTCTTGGCTTACCTTTCATCTCTGATTTTCTATATTTTGAGTGCTGTTTTTTTACTTTCTTAGACATCAAGAAGTAAAATGTTAAAGGCCTATAAATCAAAACATGTTGAAGTCTTAAATACATTATGAATATGAATTCAAAAATAATTTAATTGGCATAAGAGTTGAGATTTACATTTGTTTTATAATTATTATACTGTGTTTTTCCTAAAATTTCATGTTTTCAATTAAATTTCTAACGTAGGTATGATTCTTTTGTCCCTAGAAATAGCATACTTGAAAAAGTTCTATAGAGTTAATGATTTTGTTTTGTTTATTTAATTTAGTTATATCCAAGTGTTGTCTTCTTTTCCACTGCCTTATTCTTTTCTTCTCTGTTAGCTTTGTTGCTACCCTTTAGAGTGACTATTTTGTAGTTATTAGATCTCTTAAATTGATCATTCATATCTCATAGCTTCCCCCCCCCCCATAATTTTGTTTTCTTTTGCATCATTTCTGAATTTCTTGTTTCAACTTTTCAGAAATCTAACTTAATCTTTATGGAGTTTTAAATTGTATTTTTTCATATAGCCTTAGCCATTACTATATTCTACTTTCTTACTAACATTTTAAAAATAATAATACTGCTTAATTTTTGAGAATTCTATTAAGTATGATTGGTCATTGATGCTACAAAAGATAGGTATTTATTGCATAACCGGGTTTATTTACCTCTGTTGACCCTGAGGACATTAAATTTCTATCCTCACTATCGGATCCCTGACTGTCATGGGTTGAATTGGGCACATGTTTGGTCAAATGAACTCTGGTATAATGTGCCATGAGTAGTTGTGTTACAAGATTCATGAAAGCACCCAGAAGTTACCTGGATTCCACTGTTGGCTTTGGTCTTATCACCTAAACTCTGGTGGTAACTTGTTTATTTCAGAATAATATTCTTTACTCTTTAACTGGATCAAACTTAGGAGCCATCAATCCTGAGAATAGAAGGTTTTTACAGCCTTTTTAAAAAAGGGCACACTGGTTGTCCACTCTTTAGTTTTACACCAACTCCTGCTCCTTTTATTTGATTAACAGAGTCTTTATATAGCTTTTTTTTGGTAGTTCTTTTTATATAATATTGAGTATTAAGTGTTGCATGGTTTCACCACCAATTTTATGTCATATATGCATACTCTAGAAATTCAGATTTGATGTACTTCATTTCCAACCATTATTTTGATTGATTTTTTTCTTACTTATATTTTAAAATTTCATTGGGATCTGGGATCAGATGCCCAGCTGACTCTGATGATTTAGATTATTAAGATTAGATATCTAATTATTAAAAATCATTTTTTAAAATGTAAAGTGTTTGCTAATATTTACAAAACAATCATTTGGGAGCATTGTGATTATGATATGTAGTCTCCTAGATCACTATACTTGTAAATACTTAATGTTGGATGTTTTGCTATTTATGGCTTCTCTTTCTCACATTTACTAAATTTTACTGTGGCTATACACTGAAAATCTGCCAAGATAACATATTCAGAAGCAGAGATACTCAAGAAGAATATCAGCTGCTTTGCCTCTGCTTCTTGAATTCAGATCAAAATATTCAGTCAGTTGCTTTCATTCTACTCAAACAAGAGAGGCTCCAGAGTCATAAGGTAGAAAGAATCATTTTTCTTTTGATACTACTAGCAAATAATGATAGTAATCCCTCCAAATATATGCCTTCATAATTCACTAAAAAAAATTAAAGATATAAGGTGAGAACTCTACTGGTAAAAGACCATAGTGCAACACTTAGACACCATGATCAAGCAATTGTTTTGGTGTCAAAGTAATAGCCAGGGAGCACATGAGCTGCAAAACTTTTTACATCATTCCCCTATGTTAACTGTGTCTCTCTAGGGCTCCTCATGGTCAGAATCATGGACTTTTGAGATGACCAGGAGATTTTCATTTTTAAATTTTCCCTTAAATGGTGAAAGTATCTTTCATTCCTTTGCTCTAGAAGAACACAATCATTTAGTAATTTGTTCTTTACCGAAGGAGAAAGAAAAATGTGTGCACACTGGTTAATTTTTAAAGCATGTGATCCCTTTTCTGGGCGAGACTCTCAGCCATGCAGCTTTCAGTGTATAAACAAAAATGAATGAATGATTTAGCAGTAATATTGTTTTCAATTTTGATGTGAGTTAAAAAGTGAAAGTTATTCAGACTATTCTTTCATTCAAATTAATCTTCCCTGGGTCCCTTATACATTATTCAGATTGCTGTGGTAGAATGACCAGTTTCATATGAATACTGGATGGTTTATTTTAAGTAGAGCCTCTGCCTGCTGTCTGAATAACCATAACTCATGTCAAAGTTTTCTTAGTGTAAAATATATTTTAATGTATTTTCCTATTTCTATTTAGTAACTACTCTCATTGCCATGCTAGTTTCCATTTGGCTAAATAACAACATAGTTTGATCAGAGAAATAATTGCAACTCTTCTATTATTTTTGAACTCAATGATTAAGTTTAACATAGTTTATTTTATAAACAATTTATGATAGTGGATATCTGTGTCTCAGGAGCTTTTGAAATATTTATTGTTAATGAAAGAGAGAGATGACAAAGTCACAGTGGAAACCTGTCTGGCTCTAGTTAGCGACTTATGCTCAAAGTGGGTAGGCTCTCAAAGATTATTCATTTGTAACATTGTTCAAATACACTGGTATAAGAGTTATAGTTTGAGAAAAGTGAAAGCATGGTACATATCAAACATCAATGGAAAAAAGAATCAGCTAAAATAAATATCTTGGTAAAATAATGATAGATCTTTAGTTTGGTCTGAGATTCTGAGAGTCTGAAAACTCCCAGATAAATCAATATTGCTAGTCCAGAAAACTGCTTGACAAGTAGCAGAAAGTCTAGAGACAGGTTTCAACTTGGTAAATCCAAAATCTCAATTTATTCAAATCATACAGGATTTTATTATAAGAAGATACTGCAACAACCAAAGAGTCAGAAGACTGATGTATAAACCAAATCACCAATTTAATTATGGCACCATTTCTTAGCACTAGATACCTTGAAGATCATCTATAAAATGTTAATGTTTAGATCCCATTCCAGGGAGTCCGGATTTAATTGATTTGATCCTAACAGTCTATAGTTAGAATTTCTCATGTGATATGAAAATGGATTTGCATTGAATATCGCTTATGTACTTTGAGAATTGCCCATTAGATCAAATAATAATTTTAATTGACCTATATTTTCTCTTTACAGAAAAGATGTTTATAAAGGAGTCATTCTGAAATTGTTGACTTGCCTGGGGATGCAGAATCACAAGAGAAATGGTTAAATAACATAATGGCTAGGCTAATCATATCTCATGGGCCTACTTTCACGATAAGATACCCTTGCCAGGGAATGAGTGATAGGAATGACTCTTCACCGCCTTCCTCTAATTGATATATATATTCTTGCATTTTGATCTCCCTCCCTCCTGTCCTTCTTCTCTTCCCCTCCCTCCCTCTGGTTGTTGCAGATATCAGTTAACTTTTTTAATTAATATTTTTTTTCAAATTTAAATATAATTGGTTTGTGACCTTGACTGTGTTTTGATAGTGTAGGATATCCCTCTATCATGTGTAGTCACTGTAATGCCATTTTCTACACAAAGCAAACTCTGCCATCTCTACTTTTCCTTCCTTCCTTATATCATATTTTCAACATTATTACAAACAAAGGCTATTGCTTTGATTACTGTAGTCCTGTTTACTTTAATCATCTTTTCCCAGCTCCCTAAAATCATAATCTCCTTATTGAAAGTTGATGAACCAATATCTTCATGACTTGCTTCACAATTTATGCCTTAGGGTGAATTTACTTTATATATTTGTAATAATATCAGTTTCCTGCTTTTGAAATTTCCTCCTAAGAGAATAAACCATATTTACAAATAGCTCTTTTGATTTTATATTTTCTAAATCACTTGCTCAATTATATGAATAAATGAAATGGAATATATATATATATTATTAGTTTACATAAAGTTAGTGCAATAATTAAAAATAAAACTGAAATGAAATTGGGTAGAAAATAGTTTAGCACCA
The DNA here is from genome assembly GCA_004024945.1 of Uropsilus gracilis. Taxonomy (NCBI): domain Eukaryota; kingdom Metazoa; phylum Chordata; class Mammalia; order Eulipotyphla; family Talpidae; genus Uropsilus; species Uropsilus gracilis. The sequence goes on along the minus strand of PVHY01003631.1, from coordinate 35,269 downwards.
TAGAGTAATATATCTGTCATTTAAGAAAGAGTGTTTAACATAAAATTGAAATTTTATATACAAAGGCACATCAACCTGAAAACTGAAGTTTCAATAAATTATTAACCTGACTTACATTTTAAGTGGGAAAATGGTTATACCAATATTATTGATTTGGGAGGAATTAAACATTTACTATCATTAAACTCAGTGGAAATTTTCACAACAGCTCATTTTGAAAATGTGAAATAAAGGAGGGTAGTAATCAGGATTTCTTCATGAGGTTCTGTTAAGCTAGTTGAATTTACTTCCCTGTCAGAATGATAGGACTGATATATCAGGTGTAATAACAGCTATAATTTACCTTGACTTTAAATGAACTTTAGTTTCTGTTTGTTTGACATACAAAATTAAATATTTTTTAAAAAGTGGTAGACTAGAATCTTGCGTGGCTAGAATTCTATTTATCTACACCAGAGAGATCTAAAATCAGTTCTAAGATTTTTGTGTTTGTTCACTGAATGTTTATTAATATCATAACCATGTCTGTACTAATTTTTTACATTGGCACACAACCTCAGATGAAGTATGATTATTAGGTCTTACAACATCAGGAATATTATATGTGTATGTGTGAAAGGACATGCATAAAAAGCACAGACAAAGTCAGTAATCAGGTAGAATGTTAGGTTAGCTTGGGTTGAAACTTCAGGACTGATTGTCTGGGAAAACCATCACATATAGCCATATAACTTAGAATGGTAGTGTATTAATCAAGGTTCTCCAGGATTTAAAACCAGCAATATATATATACATATGTGTGTGTGAAAGTTTATAGTACTATGTCAACTGAGAGAAACATCTAAAAGTATTTTTTTAAGGAACTGTTTATGGAAATAATATGAGGGTTTTTTGGGGGGGGTATCATTTTACATTTTGAATTCTGTTTCTTTAAGTATATTAAATTCTCTTATTTGAAGAAAAGTATGATAAAGGGGAATTTCATCTAGTCTTACAAGTCCAACAGATCAGCTGGTTAGGATCAAATTTGCTGCTATTACAGCAATATAGATCTTCATGGCGAACATTGCTTTTGAAATGCTGTATAGATAAAGATAAACTTATCCCCTAAATAATATTAAGTATATTTTCCAAAGCTGGTGAAACTTGGATGTGAATATTGAAAAACATCATCAGGGTTTTTCAATACAAAAACAATTATAATCATTCTGAAAAACTTAGTGCATGATACCATTTTTAAAGGTTCTCAATCTAGGGAAAGTTTGGGACAAAGTGTAGACTGCCCCTTGTATTATGTAAGCTCACATGCTCATAAGTTTAGATTTGAAAATGTTGAACTCAGGTACATGAAGTGAAGGTATTAGTAAGTTTAAATAAAGGATTGGTATGCTCAAATATGTTCTCAGGGTAAGTCCCCAGACTTCTTTTTCTGGTCTTAGCTTCAGGAATATATACCCTGTAGACTTGTGTATATGCCATTGCATTCTGAGCATTGCCTGGAAATGGCAGACATTCAATATATGAATATAAAATAGATTTTTTTTTAAACACAGTAAAGACTAATATTCATTGGCCCTGATTTTCTCATATCAAAACCTGGCTTTACAGTAAAAACTGCTATCTCACTTCAGAGAGATAATCTGATTAGCAAATAAGATAACAGATAGCAGGTGAGTCTTTTATTTATTGACATAAAACCCTATTCGGAGAAATTATTATTCCTTACATTGTTTTCCTCATTGAGTATATTGTTTTCCAGGAAAACAAGGTTAATGCTAAAATAAGCATATGACATTTTTATAAAGCATAAATCTGAACCACATCTCTCCAGCCATATCAATTATATTAAAGAAATTTGTTTCTGAACTTTTAAGGCATTTGTCATTTCATATACATTCTTTTTTTATTTCTGAAATGGTGAGGTTGATTTTAGGTTGCCAGGGACAGCAAGTAATGGTGGGCAAAAATGCTAGGGAAGATTCGGATGGAGGAGGCTGTGACAGTTTCATTTTAATGTCATCTTGACTGGGCCAAATAATATTTGGCTAAATATTATTTATAATTGAGTTTGTGAAGATGTTTCCAGATGATCTTAGTTTCTGAATCAGTGGACTGAATAAAGCAGATATTTTAAAAGTAAAATTAAGAACTCCAGTTGACCAAAATACACCACTAAGAAAGTTAAAAATCAACCTAAGTCTTTCATTATGTTGGTTTCAAAGATTTACTCAAGAAATGAACATCTGATGAACTTCAGACCAAAAACTATTTTAATGGGACCTCCAGGAGATTCTGTATACATTGAAACGAGAAGCACTAGATTTGGCTGATAAGAGGCTACATTTTGAGCTGGAGTTAAACCTCCAAATTACACAGGTACTAATTAAAACTACACAGGTACTAATTAATCTGAAATGTAGATATAGCAATAAAATAAACCTGTACATAATATTCATAATATCAATTTATTACAAAATGAAAGATTTTTCAAAAGTATTTAGTCAGTGACATTGTGAAATGTCATTTATTGGAATATGTTAATATGCATATTTTTGATGTAACATCAGTTTAAAACTACATATAGGATTCAGGTATACAACCTTATAAATCAATGTCTGTTATATAACATTATGTTCATCAACAAAAATCTGATTTCTGTCTCTCATCAGCTGACTAGTCTTGTCCAATTGACCCATCTCCTCAACCCCTTGCTTCTAGCAATGACTGATACATTCTTGTTAAAAAGAAAAATACATCTGGATAAATGTAGAGCTTTAATTGGTTTTATTACATAGTTGATGAATTGGGCAATATTTCATCTAGCAAGTAGAAAGACATTGCATAGAACTGTATGAAAGGGAAGGCTTTCATAGTCAAACAAAGAATGGGACAAGAAAAGAAAGATTATTTTAGGCACTATCCCTTCCCTTACCAGAAAGTAGGAGTGTGTTCTCATGCAGATCTCACCAATGCTGACCAAGAAATTCCAGATTGATTAGTTTAAAAATCCAGTAAAAGGAGAGCATGAAACTATATTTAGGTTAGGTATTAAGTCCACTTGGGCCTTTGTATCTTAAAAAAAAATAGATAGAGTAAGAGTTTTTGTTTTGTTCATTCATTGTATTTCTTTACCACAGATGAGTGAAAACATACTGTGCCTTTCTCTGTCTGGCTTACTTTGTTTAGCAGGATACCCTGGTAGGTCCATTCATGTGATGGTAGGATTTCATCTTCAGTTTGTAAAGGTGCCATATTTTTTTCTGGCTTTGGTTGTTCCCAGCTCTTGGCTATTGTGAATAATGCTGTGATGAATAGTGGAGTGGGGGAAGGGAAGGAAAGTGTATGTAAGATTCTTAATGTTTTCATATTCTCCCTTAATATTCCTTATTCTTCCAATAAATGCCCAGAAATGAGATATATAAAATATATTTCTTTTTTTTTTTCTTCCTAAGGCATCTCATACTGTTTTACATAATGGCTACATCAATCTGTGTTCCCACCAGCAATCTAAAAGGGCTCCCTTTTCTCTTGGAGTATATTTCAAGTGAAATAAATCCCTGTCTTTTGGGATTGTTTTGAGATTAGTGTTTTTCAAACTTTTGGTTGTGATCCTTTCATATCATTATAGAAATTAATTTAATTACAACCATTTTTTCAATGTATGGAATTTAACTTAGAGAGTAGTATAAAATTGAAAATAGACCACTGCAATGTGAAGTTTTGGTTCAATTATTTATATACACATATAAATATGTATATGTTACTAGATTGCAATATAAACTGAACAGCTGTCTGAGGGCAAAATGGTCTGTTTTATAGTTTGCCAGTTTCCATGGTGTAAATGCAGAGTTATAGCTACTAGCATGATTCCACTTTGGCAAATATACTAAAAGAATCAGGAGGTGATAAATTGTGAATGTTTATTACATTTATTTTAAATAATTATGATGTAAAATTATTCAACTTAATGTTTAATAATATTCATCTTTAACATCTGTCTTACAACATTCCTGAAAATTTAACAATTAGCTTTCATGAGCTGGTATGAACTAATTTAAGCATACCATTGAACTGTGCCAGAAAGTCTGAAAGCTCCTGGTTTATGCTATTTCCCATTCTTATTACTGACCCAAAATGTGTGAGAGAAAATGGCAAATGTAATAAAGTATTTTAAGACCTTTTCCTTCTTATGGACTACCTACACTTCTTTCTATATTAAAGACAGTCTCATCTCCATCCACTCCTTTTTTTCTACAAATTACTTTCTCTTTAAAAAATAGCAACTATTTCCATCTTTGACCTAATATACCTGATGAATTGAATTTGGATAGTAAAGGGAAGAGAAGAATTGTGAACCATTTGATTGCCAACAATTGGTGTAATATTGTGTCATTAAGTTCAGTGGGGATAGGAATAATAATAATTAAAATACAGTTACTTTCCTGTTGATGGGTCACTTTCACCTCTTGAATGATTCCTTCAATATAAAGGGTCACTTTCACCTCTTGAATGATTCCTTCAATATAAATTATTTTCATAATAGTCCTTATACAAAATTGTATAATCTTTATACAAAATAAAGTATGTAATATTCATAAATAAATAAATGAATATTAATTGAACCCATTTTGTCTATCTGTTGTAATATTATATGTAAAGGATATCAAAAAATGTACTTATTCGGGGAACAAAATTTCAAACATGATGACTTAAAGCATCAAGATTTTATATTGTGGCACTTTTGTACAGATCTTTTTAAATGTAATAATGAATGTTAACAACAAATATAAATTTATTTCAATGACAGTAAATTTTTATACAAGTATCTGGAAAACATCATAAGCCTTTCCCTCAGTATTGTAACTTGAGACTTAACACCTTTCCAGATCTTTTCTAATGACTTGATCTAATTTGTTTACCTTTTTTCTGGTATTTATTCTACTTACTTTCTTTGTGGTAAAATTAGAATGCCATTCTTCTCTTATTACTATTTCACCATTGCTAAATTTTAAGATGTGCAAGAATCTTTTACATTATTGTTATCCCTCATAATTCTGACCAGTATCAGAAACATAACAGTAAACAATATTTTTAAAGTTTATTTGAAATGTAAGGTTCTGCATGTGGCCTATATAATCAGTTCCCTCTAATATTATTAATAATTTATCGTTAATAGTATATAGTGCTTAATAATGCTAAGCACTATTCCAACTAACTTACATGGATCATTCATATGATTCTCGCTATAAACTAGGTAGTAGAAAAAAAAAACAACACAATTTCTCAGGATATTTGACTCTGATATCTACACCCACAATCACTAATTTTATAATTTCACATCCAGATATGATTAAGCATGTATACTAATAAAAATTCCAACATTGATTGACTTATGTGTTTTAACATTATGTTAAGATGAAATGCAAAAGTTTAGAATTTCTCTAAGGGTAACCAGTAAAGTGTATGAAAATGGCAAGTGTAGGACAATATGAGCAGAGAGAAGAAAATAAACTCTGAGAAATAGATACTTGATTTTAACTTCTTACAAAAAGGGAAACTGAGGTGTATGGCAAGTCTTTGAACATTTACTCTCAAGACAGAGAACATTTGTAAGCTATGACCTAACATTTTAGAGCTATCGTTGATGTGATTAGCACATACATGGTCTTTCTAACCCAGAAGGCCTGAATAAGAATGAAGACAAGTTGAATTTTGGACTGGGCTTCCTTTCAAACTTTGCCCTCCTCAAGTCTGAGAAGTTTAATTATTTCATCTTAAATCTTTTATTTCTAAGAAAAGTCAAACTGAAGGGCTTCCCAAAGCATGGTGGACTTAAATGATTTATATGAAATTGTACTGCATTAATTGTACTGCTTTAGCTATTTCTTAAGGGAATAACCTGAAAATAAAAGTAATAGAAATTCAAATTCTTGGCCTCAACGAAGTAGTAATTCCCCTTTTTAGACTAAAATAGAATTTTAGCTTTTTTTAAGACAACTTTTAATGGACATTTTTTCCTCATAACAGGTTAAAAATCAGTGTTTCCTATAGTAGATTTTATTTGCTTGTCTAAAAGTACCATGAAATTCTAATTAAGAAGAAAATGTAAAGGCTGGGCATGATGGCGCATGCCTAGAGGTGGCAGCCTAGGAAGCCATGGCTGCCAGGGCCAGTAATTGTGGGTTTGAGTCCCGCCGGGGACACATAGCAAGACCTAGTCCCAAAAAAATAGCTGGGCGTGGTGGCGCATGCCTGTAATCCCAGGGTCCCAGGGCAAAAATAGTGAGACCTAGTCTCCAAAAAAAAAAAAAAAAAAAAAAAAAAAAAAAAAAAAAAAAAAGGAAGAAAATATATTCCAGCATAGTTCTAGAACTATATATAGATGTTACATATCTATACATACTATATATGTATATATTATATAGAGTTAATAGTCACCAACCCTTATCTGCTAATTCAGAATTCACCCAATATAAAGAAAAGTAAGGCAATAATAGAGGATTGTGGCTGTGATTATGGGATAGGGGAGGGGTTGAGAGAAGGGAGTGTAGTAGTTGAACTCAGTCTTAAATTAGAAAGTCAACTTTTCTGCTCGTTAAGTGATCTCAAATTACCCATTTTTCCTTAAATTTTACTTCCAAATCTCTGATATAGATATGAATGTAAATAGTGACTCAACGGATCATTGCAGGAAATATGTGATCTAATAGATCTAGGGTGCTGAGTGCAATAAATGGAAATTACAATGTTGTACTATAAACTCAACATTCTCCTTTCATTCATGTATTATTCACAGATTAATTGATCACAAGGACATTTTTCAAATTAGTATTGGCATTGTGGTCTTTTCAACTCAATTCTTTACATGTTGACATAAATAGGGTACTATTTTTAAGCATCCAAATGGCTATTGAAAGATCTTTTAAGGATGAGTGAATGACTGAATAAACCAATAAATAAAGACCTTGTTTTTTCAGTCAGGGTATGCCCATGTTTTTTGTTTTTGTTGTTGTTGTTGTTGTTTTAAGGTGCCTGCTAACTGCTCTATTTTATTTTAGCCCTTTGTAAGATCAATAATTGTATTATGAAAGGTGAGTCTGTATATTCTTAAAGGTTAATCTTTGTGTTCTGGAATGTGAAAATGGAAGTATTTGTGTCATGAAAGAAAACATTTTGAAGAAAAATCAGCCTACTGAACTGGGATGTTTGTATTAAAAACAACAAAACAAAAACAAAACAAAAACAAAAAATGAGTGTTTTTATTCTAAGGTATTTCAAAAAGGACTCAAAGAAGAAAATAAACTTTATTTTTAATTATCTAGAAGTGTCCAGTAGTTGAGGGTAAATTGTTAAATAGAATAGCACCAGGTGATTTAAAAAAAAAAAAAGAAATCTTTATACCACTTAAAGGGAAGGTGGACAATTTAATGAAGATGTGACTGGACTTTTTTTTCTCCCTTCAATAAGGTTATTTCTTCCCATCACCAAGGACCTGTCTCACAGTGACCTTTGTAAAAGAAAAGCTCAATGACATTGCCTGTAGAAATCATCTGCTGCTTCTAAGTCAGTAACAGGTTTTGCTTGAAGGCAGGAAAACACATTGCTCCCAATCACACCTCAATGTGCTATCTTCAGAAAGCCTCACCCTGCTATAAATGCAATGCCATTTCTTATAGTCAGAGTGAAGTATTTCAATGAATTCCTCAAAGGAAATATTACATTTGGCCAATTTCATTGTTATATCCATGATGTTTTTTTTAAAAGAAAGAAGATACTAATATATAAAAAAATGAAGTTATTAATACATTTGATAATCAAATATGTGTATTTACCGCATACATTAAGAAATGTTCATGTTATAAATATTTTCGGTAGGATGGTCTTAAAATACAAAACAAAGGTATTAATTTGGTCTCAATATGCTTTGCACCTATTTATAATTATTATTATATTTCTTTATATTAAGTATAGTATCATTGTGATACAGAAATGATATTTTTGATGGAGACAAATTTATCTCCAGTTTCATTTAGGCAATCTGCTGAACAACATGGATAGAAGACATTCAACATTCATATTATGGAGATGAAGAAGCAAAGTTTCAGGGGGAAGGGAGGTGTACTTAGCAGGAAAAGAATATGGCTGACTGACCCACTGAGGGTCTTACTAATGTCGTATCTCTTTATATGAATTAGTTTACTACAATTATTTAATCTCCTGAGAACAAGTAAAAAGGAACACTTAGGAACATGGGTATTTCTTTGATTTAATGTTAGGCCTTTCTCCCAGGTATCTTTTGATGACTTGTAAGGTAACTCTCAGCTGTCTTGACTTAGAATATTACTTTGTTAAGCACACAGTAAAGAACAAGAATGTCAAATGAAGGTTTTCTAAAGAAGACAGCTTTATTTCTTTGAGTTACTATTTCCAGTTATTATTTGTAAGCGCTATATTATAAGCTGTTGATTGGTGTTTTTTTTTTTTTTTTTTATTTTGTCCTGTCAGCCAGAGTTTTGGTATAATGATACATGACTGGCAGGGTTGTGTTCTTTGTGAGGATGGAAACAGTAGATCATTCCAAGGTAAAGATAATAAAAAGATTGGTTCTTGAATCAAAATGACATTTTATGTAGCATATATTATTTTGTTTGTCAAAATTATTTGTTTTCCACAACAAGAATAAAGCAGTCAGGCAAGCAAATAAATTCAGTATATACATTATAAGCTTGGTAAAATATAATACATATATTCAGTGTATATAGTGTGAAATGAATATATTCTTTCATTCAACAAACATGTGTTTAGATATATAAACCACTGTATCAGCAAGGCACTGGTATAAACAAAGACTTTATGTGGTTTGTATTCTAGTGGAGGAAAACAAATAAACAACTGAACAAATACAGATGTAATATGATAGTTAATGCTAAATGCTTGAAAGAAGTATAAAGCACTTTAAGGTAGTAGACAGTGATGTCATTTATTTATTGCTCTGTGGGAGATTTGAGTGCCAGGAAATTGTGAAAGAGCATAGCTTTCTGGAATGATGCCAATATTGGGAAAATCCTGTAGATACTGATATTCACTGAAGGATTGTAATTTTAAAGAAAAAGATTTTATAGCTGTAGGTCTGTGGTAAACAATTTCAATATAAATTACTTTTGAGAGTAAGATATAAATTGGTTTTATAATCAAATTGAATCAAAATTGGATAGAAACATTACAAGAAAAGATAATTATAGACTACTCATAATACAAAAATCTTATTTAAAATATTAGCAAACCAAATTCAGAGTTGTATAAAAAATAATTATATATAATAGCTAAATTGAATTTATTCTAATGTAAGATTCAAAAATTTAATCTCACCACATTTACAAAATAAAGAAGTACAATGTCCATCTCAGTAAATATGGAAAAGGGATTTGACATAGTTCCATAGTTTAATCTTTTAAAAATTTCTTAAACTTATAATGGGAAAGATTTTCTCAATGTGACAAAATATTTCTGATAATCTATAGTTAATGTTGAAATGCCTAATACTGGTACCATAAGACCAGGAGGAAGGCAAGAACATCACTATAACATCACTATAGCCCCTTCTCTCTATCATTGTACTATAGGACCTATCTGGTAAATGAAATAAAAAGAAACATGTCAAATGATTTTTTAAAAGGGTAATATAATTATATAGTAAGCAAACCAAAAGAATCTATGCCGAAAAATACTAGACCAATAAGTGAATTTCACAAGATCTCTTGACCTGAAGTCAATATTACAAAAATTGTATTTCTATATAACATAGTGGATTTGAAAAGATCATCACTAACTATACTCCTAATCCATGTCCTTGGAATAGGAAATAAGGTCTTTACACAGATAACAATGTTAAAATAAGATTATTAGGGTAGATTTAGGAATCCAGTTGATAATCATCCCTACAAAAAGGGGAAATCTGGACACAGATGGACATGCACAGAAGGAAGACAATGTGAATATACACAAGAAGATGACCATGTAACTAGAGTGATGTTCCTGCAAACTATGAAACATCACTGTCCATAAACTAAGAAGAAGCCAGGAATCATTGCCTTACAAGTTTTAGGGTAGTGTAGACCTGCTGATAACCTTCAGAACCATGCGGTATAAATTTCTGTTTAAGTCAATGAGTTTTAGGTAATTTGTTATGGTAGTTCTAGCAAATGAATGCAGTTGTATTAACATTACTTGGTATATCTAAATATTTGGAAACAACCAAAGTCAACATGAGCATGGATTTTTTTTAAAATATGGTATATTCATGTGTTGGAATACTTGTATTCCAATATACTATTCAAATATATTAGAATAAGAAGAAAGATGAAGAAAATACTGTTAAAGCAGCTTACAGGTAAATAGATGTTAGGTAGATAGAAATGATAGATGCATACAAAAATTCAAATGCTGTGTAGTAATCTCAGGATTAAAATAATCTCAGGAGTCAAATAATGATCACCTGTATGGAAGAAAAAGGTAGTGAATTTAGGAGATACACCTAGATCTCTCAAGAAGCTGCTATTGCCAAATGCTCTGAAATATTCATTGCACAGCTAGGAGAATTGCAGACTCCAAATCTACAAGATGAACTACCTAGTGATATCCTGAAAAGCTTTGTAACATCAGGGTTACATTTGTCAACTCTATAGCCAACTGACTGCACTGTCTGGTCTTACCACTTGCTAGCTAAATGATTTTAGATAACTTATTTATCTCTCTCTGTTGCAATTTCTCACGTATAAGATATGTACATTATCTATGTTATGTGATTGTTTGGGTTAAGTAAGTTTATGTTTCATAATACTTAAAACAGTATCTAAACATGTAATATGCAGTAATTTAACATAATATTGAGTAAGTAATCATTCATAGTATGAAATTATATATGTGCATATTTTGAATGAATTAATGAAATTTCTTGGAAAACAAGATATGAACTATGGAATTTTGAGGTGTTATATTTAGAATTAAAGTATTTTTCTCCTTGTATGCTAAGTCAGTATAAAATAGTATTACACAAGTAGATTTAAATGTTAAGATGTGCATGTGAACAAATGTGTCCATAATAACCTTCTATATCTTAAAAACAGTACATCATAAATCACTATTAATCTGATCTGACAGATACTTGCAATCATAAAATAAAACAATTAGAAATATTATCCACATAAAGAGAAAATACTCTGTCAAACAGTAGTTGTCTTCATAGAAATGTGAAACAGCACGGGAAAGCAGTTCTAATTATTACTCATCAGTTAAGATAGAAATATAACTTAATATGCAGAATTATTAAAAATTATGGCAGGTAAGCTTGAAAAACCTATTAGCATTAAAAAGTGACTGTCTTTTATGTCTCTAAAACCTATGCAAATTGTCAAGTATTCTTTATTTCCTTATTAATAGCAAATTGTACCAAATTATTTCTGTAGAATTTGCAACAAAAGATTTTTCCCAGTGTTGATTTTGAAGAATAGAATTGTTATTTTTGTCTGAATACTCCTTTTGTCCATTTTCAAAAATAAACTTCCATCACAGTAGTTTTCCTCTGAACCAAAGTCCTGATGTATATTCATGAGTTCCAGCACCAAGAGCTCAGTAGTCTCTCCCACCAGCGTCAAACCCGTGTGTCTCTGCTTGATTCATGCTCTGCTCCACAGGTAGTCTATTTGATATCATTAAATTTCATAATGGCAAGTAGGTTCTCTAAGTTCCCTGGGATAATCATCCCTGAGAATGGGCCCATTAATCATTTTCTTTTGTCAGATCAATCCAGAAAATTCTAAAAATTGATTAACTGATTTTTCTGTGTCCTAGCATTTAAAAAGTAAATAAAATAGTCTGGATACTTTCTCTCTTTTATTTTATGAAAAAATAGATTTTAGTCTCAGCATTCCAACTTTATATTATAAATAATATATAGATTTATTTGTAATCCAAAGCAATTCAATGGAATGCTAAAGATTTAGGTTTTAGATAACTCTTTACAGAATGGCATGTGTTTAATTTAATATTGTAAGTATTAGATATATTGTTTTTAAAATATTGGTATCTCATTTATAGTTTGAAATTGAAGAAATTGAAAAGGCATTGTAACTCATCTTTCTAAGTTAAGGTTGACCCCAGTCATAATCTCTGTACCCTGTACTTTCTTTACTAATTGCACAGTATCACAATCGACTCAACCCATGTTTTCTAAGTTTATTATGTGACATTAGTTAGTAGAGCAGTTTCTGAGAGTTATTTCTATTTAAAAACTTAGAAGGGCATTGAGGAAATGTAAGCTTAAAATATATCCTATTTTTCCATGTACCTTGATTGATTTCATATAGCTATTGTAAGATGAGTTAGCATCTCTGTCCTAAGGATTCATTTATACTACATAGAAAATAGGCTTCATGGCTTTCGGCAGCTTTATATTTTGCTATCCTTCATACAGGTAAGAAAGAGCTGGCTGATTGAAGAGATTCATTATAATGTGGTTTCAGCTTCTTGATTCTGACCAATGAGGAAAGTATAAAAGGATCTGCTAAAAATAGATAAGCAGAATGCTGGATAAACAAAATGAAAAGACCCTTCATTTACATTTCTTTGTTTAGGTTTCTTTCCTGAAAAAAAGCCTGCAGGAACTATTATTTCTGAACATGACCTGTTAGTTAATTAGCACATATTAAATAAATGTACATTTTTTAAAAATAAAAATCAACATTAGTTCATTTATACCACATAAAAAGAACTAAGACATAGTGGGAAGACACATTGTTCTATACAAATTATCCTTTCACAAATGGGAAGGTTTCATTCCTTTAAAATTAACCGAGAAGGGGGGGAACATGTACACCAAACCCTATCTTCTAATCACTCCCACTGAAAATGAAAGATGGAAAATGGAATAGAAGATTTAAGACAGCAGTCGTAGAAACTCAGATTTTGGCATTCTGTTTGAGAAACTGATGAGCTTTGGAGAAATCCAGCTGATCCTGAATTTGGGTAGATTGCTATCACAACTAGTGGGTGCCTGACCTACAATGACCTGGTTTCAAGGTGGCTCAAGGAAAATGACCAGAGGTAGGTGTCTGAATCACTGATATATTATTCAACATTACAAAAGCAAACACTATGTTGTGTGGTATTCTTAGTATGTCCAGAATTAACATTTTTTAAAATAAACATTGAGATCACACACATTCCTTTTAAAGCAGAAACAAAGTTCACAGTGTTTTAAACTCTTGGTGGGTAACTTACAGGGTCCATTAGTTACCAGAAAGTATGGATTGATCTTCCTTTCACATTGGCTTCCTAGGGCAAGCCTGTGGATAATATCAATTCAAGGAATCTCAGCAAGATACCCAGGCCTTCGACCACATGTGAGAAGATGAGAGAATATTATGAAATACCACAGTAGAAGAAAATGTACCACTAGATGGCCATGAATATTCAGGATACTTTTACTCTATATAGTTAAGTGACTTCCTTTTTTCATTGATACTCTAGCAGTTTTGGCTGTTCATTTCTTTGCTATGGCAGTGGCTATATACTGCATAGTTGATTTCAATGTGTTCTGTGTTCACTGTGTATTTCTGTGTGTTTTTGATGTTAATACAATTAGCAAATGTTTAATACTGCTATCCCACACATCTGGCTCTAAGTTTTACAGGATATCCAATTTTAGATATCTTTACATATTAACGCTACCTGGATATTTTAAGTCACAGAACTTGATCAGCATTTATACATATATATTTTTCATATATTGGTCCTATTTTATCAATGTGTGTGTTTGGAAGAGCTTGGGAAAAGAGTATAGATGGGAGAAGTTAATAAACATGGACAGAAACCCCTGTGCTAAGATTATAGCTCCCAAGTATATTTGGACTTCTCAAACTATTTCAGTACCATCCCAGTTCATGAGTTTAATCCAGAATTTCATATATAACGTAAGGTCACTGTAAGTCCAACCCATAGGTTTCAGTGAATCTTATTTGGTGGCTCATATACCCTGTTAAACCTTCATTATCTCCAATTTAATTTTAGGGTAAAATTCAGATCTTTATTATAATGAAAAATCTGTCAAATGTGTCCCTGTCCACCAAACACTGCATCTAGAAAACACTCAGGTCTTCTTTCTCAGCTTTGAACTTTGCAAACTTCCCAGTTTCAAAGCCTTTGCCTCGCCTTTGCCTCTGCTTGCTATGCTCTTCCTCACTCTTATATTTGCAACTGAAATGTAGTTTTATTTGGCAGCACCAAAGGACCAGAACTGTTTGGTGAAACATGGTAAAAATGGCAGCAACATGCAGTTGATGTTAATATTTCCATTTGTTTGGAATTCTTTCTGACAAATCATCATACACTTGTTGGCGAGGTCTACATACCTTTCCTAGTGGAAAAATGAAGAAATGTTAAGTTATTTTTTATGTGGAACATTAAAATTGTCAAAGGTAAATTTAACCTAATCTGACTACTTAATTAGTTAAGACATCTGCATTGGATACAGTCTGTATTTAAAAATCTGCAATAAATTCTACCTAGGATATTAAAGTATATTTGCAGAGGTTAATTATTCAGAAGCTCAAATATTACAGACTTATTCTTTCAATTAATTCATTAATATTTATTGGGCAGTAATTATATCCCAGTGGTTATAGAGCCTCAATGCAAAGGAATGTATCCTTTGCCCTATAGCAGAAGAATTCACCAGGAGAGCACTAGTTGTAGTTGAACCAGGCAAGGTTTTATTAGGGAGACATATGAGGGAGCCAGCTTGAAGAAGGAAAATATGACTTGGTTCCCTGAAGGGAGTTAGGACGAAATATTTAAAGAGTAAGTCCATGAGGCCCCTGGGGGTAGGGAGCAGCCTCATAGCTTCTTCTGGCTTGGACATGCACAGGGGGTTTACACCCCAGCTACGAATGTCAGCTCTTATCTTTCTCCCCTCCAGGAAACTGTGATATAATTAGTCAGGATCTAACACTTTTTATCTGTCACGGCACCCCATGGTCAGTGTGGTGGGCTCACCAGCCCATGATTTAGTCCCCCAGTATTCAAGTAGGACTTGGGGCAACTTATCCTATTGGTTTGCAGTTGCATTTATGCATATTGTCTCAGTCACTCTAGAAGTTAGCACATCACATTTCTAATTAACAAGTAGTTAGACAGTTTGGGAATAACCTATAGATATATTTCACTTTCTTATAAGCATTATCTGAGAATGTAATATGTTCCCATCACTGTACTAGGTACTGAAGTTTCAAAAAGTTCACACATTTTGGTAGAAACATGATATAAAAAATTAATTTTAATATATTATTGTAAATATAATAACATGAACAGTTATAGTTACAGAAGTAGTGAAAAAAGAAGGAATGGAAAGTCATCAATTAATGATAGAGGTGGAAGTGGATCACTAGGGACTTCTTCCTGCAGTAACTAAGAGTGTTTGAGGTTTGAAAATAGAAGCACATATCACCTGCATAACCTATCCCAGTCATTCCCTTCCACCTGAAGCTAAAGGTGGAGTTCTTTTTTTTTTTTCCTTTCACTGCACTCCTAGAAAGGTGCTGCATTTAACTGATCTGTTCTTAGACCATGCACATCAAGAAAAGGAAGTAATGAATGATCCAAGACCCCAGGGATGCTTCAGGAAGATGAGTTAAGAGTTACTATAGTATGTGAGGAAATTAAAGAGAAAAGATGGAACTTTGGGAAAGTATGACTTACCTTAGACTGGGTATATATTTATGATTTCAAGGATATAAGTATCCTGAAGTAATAGAATATGTAAAGTAATGGATGTTCAACCCATTATTTTAATGTCTGGGATTAAACCATATGAGACACAGAAATGTAAGTCAACATGTATACTGGGAAGACAAAGAGGGATATGACATCAAGAGAAACTAGAAAGGACAGAGGCACAGACACCTGACAGCACAGGCTATTGATTGACTATAAGAAGCTTGGGGTTGAATATTGTAGATGGGGGAGTGTAGCAGATTGGAGATGTTGGTATATGAATTTGTGACTTTGGGATTCCCAGCTGGAATATAGAAAATTTCTAATTAATCAATTAGTTTATTCTTTAGTAGTTATTTTTACTTACTATTTGCATTCACTTGCCAAACTCTCCAGCTAGTTGGTTTGAATTCTCATTGACACAATCTGACTCATTGTCTGTACAACACAGTTGCTCATAGAGAAATGAAGACATGTCATGATTGATCAGTCTAGAACATTTGTAATATCTTTTGTCATTGTCTTTTCCCTTGTGATTCTACTTCTATTTTATATTTATAGTCTAGTGAAATTGTATTGATATAAGATCACTTCATTTCCATGAAACTGATTGCATTGTCGTTGAACTATGTTATCATTGTCTTAACTTCAGAAATTGGTTTAAGATAAAGTTAGGCAAAACTAAGCTTCACTTATAGAGCCCCAATCTATATGAATCTAAATTTTTTTGGTAATATGTCTTATTTCTTTAAATAGGGATGCCAAAGTTGTTATGATTTACACTTCATAAATCTACTCCTACTATTTACTTCAGACAAATGATGTGGTACACTTAAAATAGCTGTTAACAATATTTTTGCTCTTCAAAGGTAGTACATAAATGTGATTCTAAAATTTTTGAATTGCCAATTCAGATATAATTACTAGATGATTGAAAATTTTATCTCTTCATAATAACAAGTAAATATACATGTCATGCATTGTAAATATTACATCATATTTTATATATATATATATATATTACTTCTAAACAATTACATTGGATTTCTAAGGCTGCTATAACAAAGTAGCACAAAATGGAAACTTAACAGAAATTTGTTGCCTTACAATGAACCTTCTGGAATTAAAAATCTGAGATCAAGGTATGTCACCAGGGTTGAGCTTTCTGAAGGTATCAAAAAATAATCATTTCCATACCCCTTTCTCTTAGCTTCTGGGATTTTCTGGCAAGCTCTTTTATTCTTTGACTTCTGTTTTATCAACCTGATCTTTCACTTCATATTTATGTAATGTTACACCCTTTGTGTGTCCAGATTTCCCACTTTTACGAGCAAAAGCACACCAGTTATATTGGATTAGGGGCCCACCCTACTATATGACATCCTGTGAACAAATATTACATGGAAAACAACCCTATTTCTAAATAAAATGACATTCTGAGGTATTGAAACCAGTTATGCATACACTTAAATTTGGAGGGAGCATAATTCAACCCTTAAAACTCCCATAATAATGAATCAGAAAGATTGCATTTTGCAGTGTGGTATTGTTAGCATGTGACTGAAATGTGCACAAGGACCCCAGAATAAAGGGTAAATGCTCTAAAAGGGATTCTGCCATCTCTGTGTATAAAAGCAAAGGAGGCAGACACTCAGTATGAAAGATTCTTAATAGAATTAGTGTCCAAAAAGAAAGAAGAAAGGATGTTCCTAATAGAATTCTGAAAACTGTCCATCTCCTCAGATGGACTAGGAGAGTCCATCTCCTTGTTTGTCCCTAATTAAGTCCACTAAGGCCTGAAAGCTTGCCACAAGTCTGGATACTTTCTGGTAGGGAAATACAAGAAAAGGGTTAGGCAAGACCTAGATTATCTGGGGCAGAAGGGGAGAGAGAAAATGCAAAATATACCACATCAAGGTAACAGCTGCCATTGTCTCTACCAAGAACCAGGAATGGCGTCCAATGTGCCTCTCACCCACTTCTCTTCCAAGTATATCGTCCAAGTGTCTATTCCATGTGTCTCCTCCAAGTCCCTCTTAGTGGTACCTGGTTACATGTTGAAGCTGGGAAAGCCAGAGTCCAGCAGCACACATATGTCCTGTTAAAAGTCAAGCATGGCTATTTGACTCTGCTTCTAGTTCCCAGCAATCCCCAAATCAGAAAATCAGATTCATGGCTTGAAGATAACTGTAGTCTTCAGAACTGAGGTTCTTCAGTGTCGAGATGGGGGTGGAACCTATAAAAATGTCAGGAGGTGGGGTTCATTCATTCACAGGTTTAGAGTTCACTCTTGACTCTAACAATATTCATGCAGTTGGCTAGCTTCTGTTGTAGACAGTGCTTAGAATTGAATTTAGCAGCTGTAGTTGTTTATTTTGAGAAGGCACAGCCAGAGTCAGTACAATTATAAGCATTGAACATTTTTTTCTGATGTAGTGTACATTTTTTTTCTAATTATCTAGAGTTCAGAAACTGTTATAACTTCATCACTAGGTTGTAGCTTCAGTCATATTTAAATTTTGGAACTTGCAGCTTCACAAAAGAAGCCGATGTTGAAAGATGCAAAACGTGATCTTTCTTATGCTTTTAAACTCTGCAATTTCCTGGGTTTTCTTTTAAAGTTGGAATATGATTTTTTTTGAAATTTTGTTGACTGTTTTAGGGTCCCATTATCTTAGTGAAATATTCTATACAAAAATCTACTCCTATAATTAAAAATGTAGGTACACCATTCAAAATAAAATTTAAAAGTACATCCTTTATTTTATTTTATTTTATTTATTTTTTAATTTATTTTTTGGGACTAGGTCTCGCTATTTTTGCCCGTGGAACTGCAGGCTCTCGTTGCCCGGGGCACCATGGACCCAAGCAATTCCTAGCCTCAAGCTTCCCAGGTAGCTGGGACTACAGGTATGCGCCACCACACCCAGCTATTTTTTTGCAACTAGGTCTCGCTACGGGCCCCAGATGGGACTCGAACCGCAATCCCTAGTCCCTGCCGCTTCATAGGCTGAAGTTTACAGGCACAAGCCACCATGGCCCGTGAAAGTACATCCTTTATACTTCTCACTGAGATACAGTTATCCCCTGCTTTTAATTTATGTTATTTTGCTTTTACAAATCACTTACATTAGTACCTGTTTTCATTTACCTGCTAAACTTGAGGAAAACTTTTTAAATTTTCCGGCAAAAGTGAAATAGCTTCAGCATTTCTTTTTCTGCAGCCATAAGAGAAGTAGTGTACTCTCTGACCAACCAGAGTAGTGTGAGCAAACTCTTTTTTGAGAACAACTTTATTTCAGGCTGTGTATATTTATCATAGCACTCCTGTTCTTACTGTGTGTGTTAATTTTGGTTTTATATGTTACTTGATCTAATAGGTTATTTTTTGTCTGGAAAACTACTCAAAAATGTTTCCAAGTAAACTGGTGATAATTGTTTCTTCACTACCATTTTGGTTTGCATAAAGTTTCACAGGAACATCTACTTTTCGATAGTGGGGAAAGCCTGTAATGTCTCCCTTATAACATTTTTGCAAAATTGGGTACTTTATTTCATCACCTGCTACCCATTATTAATTTTAATTTATGAAATGTCATTAAAAAGAAGGAAAGAAAGAGGGTAAAAAGAAGGAAAAAAGAGGGGGAGTGACTGTGAGGAAAAGGAAAAAAGAGAAGACGTGCATTTTCAGAGAACCTCTCTCAAGTAAGTATTGTAGTTCCGTAAATAATTCTGTCTGCAGAAGATAAAAGAAGTAGATTGGCTAATTACTTTCAAGCTGTTTGATTGTAACCATGTTTTCATTAATGATTCAAGCATAAAAGTCATCAAAGAACCCTTATTCATAACTCAAAATGAGGAACAAAAGCTAAGGCATTGGCGAATGCTTTTTATGTTTAAGATTTCTCCTATTTATGAGCACATATGATTTTGAATGTTGAGTTGATTTAAACTCTACACATGAGAAGACAGTTGAAAATGTAACCTTCTGGAAAAGGCAAAATTAAAATGCTTAAAAACCTGTTTTGGTATATTGAGCTAAAGGTGCAGGGAAAAAATAGCCTCTTTGATGAAATGTGACCCACTCTCAGGTTATTCCCAATGTACCCAGTATCTTTGCCCTTGCTGCACCTTTGTTATTCAGGACAAAGAGTGATTTGCCCATATTAAATAATAGTACCTGAACTTTTAAACAAAATCAAGTTGTAAAAGGGAAATGAGATGTTCAGACAGAAGAAAGAGAAAGGATGATAGAGTGAGATCCTATGATAATGTGAAAATGAGTTCCAAAGAAACATTTTTCCAACACTGTAATATATTATTCTAGTTTTATCCTGACTGTAAGTTATCACACCATTTTATGGGTGCTGTTGTATCACCAGAAATGCATGTCTAACAAAATAAGAGTGCATTGCCGGTTCTGTGATGACTACTGCAGAGAAACTGTTAGACTCATTTGTCATTGTACCTTGGTGGCTAATAGATTTAAAGATAGAATGGTTGTAAAAACCATGTGACATTTAAAAATGTCATTTCTCTGAATATACATTCTATTGAATCATCAGTTTGGAATACATCTATTTGTCCCCCCATGCCTTTCCAGTAAATTGATTGAAAAGTAAGCAAAACATTTTAACCAGCAATAACTAATGCATGCATGGTATTTGGAATGCCTAGTGTTTCAAACAGAACTGATAGTTTGTTTCATTTTGGGGTATTGTTCAGAATTGGTCCAGAACATTAAAACAGAATATATACAAAGTTGATCTTCAAAACAGAAAGATCTGCTTTGCAATAAAAAATTCTGAAGTCCAAGATAAGTAGTATTCCTAGTATTAAGAAGCATTCCTTTGCAATGGTTACATCTAGCTAACTCCTTAAAACCTTAGTTTTAGTGTTTATAGTACTCTATTTCTGAAAAAGGATTTGCCTTCCCACTTCTAACTTTCATTCATTGATTTCTCTCATGTTCTTTACAATACTAAACAACACTACTGTCCATCTCTTCACTCTTTCAACAATACTGTAATGGTTGAGATAAGAGGGAAAACTGAGGGGAAGAGATGAAAGCTTCAGCTTTTTTCCCAAAAGGAGGAGCTACTAGTTTGCTCTGTGCCTTCAGTGAGTCAGTGGCATTAATTGTTAAATAGGAGACTGAATCAGGTGGTCTATCTAATCCCTCTGAGGTTTACTATGCTGCTAAAGTGGGGGACAATGAAATAAAATAAAACTTGGAGAAAAAAAAAGACACCAATTAACTTTCCAAACTGCTTCAAATATTACTAAACATTCTTTTAAATTAAGATTCAGGATTGCAGTGTTTCAGATTGTGAACTTTTTATTTATTTTTATTTTTTATTTTTTTGAGACTAGGTTTCGCTATTTTTGCCCATG
Organism: Uropsilus gracilis; assembly: GCA_004024945.1. NCBI lineage: Eukaryota > Metazoa > Chordata > Mammalia > Eulipotyphla > Talpidae > Uropsilus > Uropsilus gracilis. Next base: position 14,107 of record PVHY01003631.1, on the reverse strand, counting down.
GAACCTCAGGCTCACGTTGCCCGGGGTACCACAGACTGAAGCAATCTCCAGCCTTAGCTTCCCAGGTAGCTGGGATTACACCACGCCCAGCTATTTTTTTTGGGACTAGTCTTGCTATGTGCCCCTGGCGGGACTTGAACTGTGATCCCTGGCCCCAGCTGTGACTTCCAAGGTTGCCACCTACAGGCATCCACCACCATGCCCTGCCAGATTGTGAACTTTTTAATTCCAGGTATGTTTCCTACTAGTTTTTGGATTTTGCATAGAACATCTAACCACGGTAAAATACTCCAGCTAAACTTCAGAGCAACCAGAATATGTGCAACACCAACCCCAACATAGAACGGGTGAGGGACCAGGCAAAGGTCCAGCCCACAGACCGGAGCTGGACACAGCAGATGGACAACCAAGTGAACCAGTACACGTAAGACCAGAAAAACAACCATAGAGACACGATGTCACCATGTGCACTTCTACACTCGCCGGGCCAAAACCCGGGACTTCATTTTGGAGATATATTCAAGGAGAGCAATACACCCTCCCCTCATTAAGGGAGAGGAGAGGATGACCAACGAGGGGATAATGGGCCCCACACCAAAACTGCAAATGGAAGCAGAGGAGATAATCTTCAAAGGCTGGGCACGGTAACTCGTGCCTGTAAACTTCAGCCTCTGAAGCGACAGGGACTAGGGATTGTGGTTCGAGTCCCACCTGGGGCCCATAGCGAGACCTAGTTCCAAAAAAATAGCTGGGTGTGGTGGCGCGCGCCTGTAGTCCCAGCTACCTGGGAAGCTTGAGGCTGGGAATTGCTTGGGTCCATGGTTCCCCCGGCAACGAGAGCCTGCAATTCCACGGGCAAAAATAGCGAGACCTAGTCTCAAAAAAAAAAAAGAAGAAGAAGAAGCCTGAACTCGCCCGACACCAGAGCCATAAGGAAAAGCAGCAAAGCAGTAGAGATGGGATTAGATTGGAGAGGATGACCTGCAGCAAGAAAACGTGGACAGATCACAAACGAATATAACCTGGCCACCCAACGCAAATTTAAGATTGAAAATCTAACAGCAAGGTTCACCTGGACCCAAGAACGCAGTCCCTCACCCAGAGAAAAGACACTACCATGGGAAAGAGACTAATGAACTCAGCACAACTAATAAACAACAAAGAGTGGGGTGTGAGAGAATGGAGGGAGCACCAGAGGGAGGGGAAAAAATATATAACAGAGAGGTTGTAACCTAAAGAACAAAATAAAATTGTATATATCAAAAAAATAAAATTACTACAAAAGGTTAAAAAAATACAATTTCCTACTCTGTCAATAAGAATAACAATATCATTTAATATGTGGCTGAGAATTAACTGAAGTAGTACAGGAACCATGTTTATTACCAAATAAGTACTCATTTATGTACGTACTTAATGTTAGTACTGAAATGTATATTGGCAATGTTTATTTGTTCTTCAGTTACTTATTCAAAAATAATCATGTGTATTTTATGTTAAGGATTGTGCCAAATGCTGAGTCCAGTATTTGAAGAACAATCTGTTCTCCCTGTGGGTATTTATTTATTGTAGGTATTTATTTGTTTATTTAAAATGTGGATTAACATGTTTGCAGAAAATATATATGTCTTGTAGGGTAGCCAGCAAGGTTATTTTCTTTTCAAGGCTCAGAGAGATATGGAATGAGTCACTAGTGCAAGTTACTAGGAATTTTCTGTCACACCCAACTCTTCAGACTTTCACTCCCAAAGTCAGTTCATGGAATAGGATCACCCATACTATTGTAGGGAAACAAAATCCTTCCATTGCAAACATTTGGCAAAAAGTTTACATGTGACTGAGGGGCATCAGAGACTCTAAACAAAGAGGAAGAATGCTTTAAAAAGGGGTCCAGCCATCTATGCACATAAAGTCAAAGCAGATTCCTAGTGTGAAAGATCTTTATTAGAATTAGTATTCATTTAAAAAAAAAGTGGTAAGAGGACACTTTTTCCAATAAAACACCCTAAAATTTCCATCCCCTTGTGAGAGATGACCAAGTAAACATAGTCAACCCAAAGCATTGCCATTGAAACCCAAAAACTTACCACAAGTGTAAGGTACCTCTGGCAGAGAAATGTAAGAAAGGGATGAAGGTAACCAGGTGAGTCAAGAACAGAGCAAAATCAAAGTATAAAGCAACTAAAGAGCTGCTATTGTCTCTATCAAGAACCTTCCCATTTGTTTCTCCTCCATGTATATCTCACCCACATGCCTCTTTCTGTGTCTCTACTTGTCTCTGTTCCATGTGTCTCCTCCATGTCTCCTCCGCAGCATACCATGATGTGAGTCAGGACACAGAAATAAGAGAGAGTGGGCCCACCTGCTTCCTTCTCCATTACAAAACCCACCTCTAACCTGCCTTCAAAAACTATACCATGAACCTTCTTCCATAGTTGTCCCCATTGCTTTAGCTAAGCTATTAAAGATGACATCTGAAGTCATATGTCAAGTTCTTCAGTCATTGGGTCTCCCATGTACACAAGAAGTATAAACTTATTTTTGTTTTTCTTTTCAATCTTTTTAATGCTTGATTGATTACTTGCTAGCAAGGAAGAGCCACTCAGGGGTACAGGATGATTTCCTTTCATCCAGACACTATCTATACTCTTTGTTACCTTTCTCTGCCCTATTCTAATCCATAAAAGATTTTAATCTTTACCACCTCCTGTTTTAATCCTGTGGCACCAGCTGATTTTTCTCCCATTTTCTCTGTGGATTAAACCCTTTGCATCAAGTCCTCTAGGATTTATCTCTTGATATTTAAACCCAAGCTTTTGGAATTTTTTTTCCTCACAAAATGCTAGTACTTGCAATTCAAAACCATGATTTTAAAGACTATTGTCTGCACTGTTGACTTACAAAAGGTCAAATTAATTGCTCAAAGGCCAAAAATGTGATTCTTTGTTCTCTCTGAATCAACCATACCCTGAGGCATTGAGAAAGTCCTCTTTACTGCTTATATATAGCAGAAAAATAGAACTATAAGAAATGCACTTAGTTAAGTAGCAAACCACTTACCTTACTGCAGAAGAAACAAATGGAAAAAACTGATAGGTGAACTGTATTTGTATCTGTTTGCCTATCTCCATAAACTAAAACAAAAAGCAGTATATGTGCCAGTTATATATTTTTGTTTTTTAAATTAACATTTTCCAGTTAAAACACAATGCTTTTTTTCTATAATAGAATTGCACATGTTAATATTGAGTTTATACTCTGTTGTAAAATTTTTTTTAACATGATCATACTTTTGGTTGCAAATCTTCCAGCTATAAACATTAATGACCCCTCTGTTTAATGTTTATGCCAGGAACTGTGGCAAATAAGTGAAAATGAACAGTGGGCATGTCCATAATTTACTGAATATTGATAACTGAGACCAAATCATCAAATATCTTGCACCTTACACAGTAGAACCTCAAAGTTATATCGTACACAATAAGACTTCTCAAATCCTATGTTTTCAAGTTCAAAATCACACCTAGAATCCTCACCTGGAGTGTCTGGGTATAATTACCTGTGTATTTGGTATTTCATTTTCATCCATTAGAGTGAGCACTCTATTAAATCCCTAAAAATAATGAAATCAATACAATTTTAATTTTGAGTTCTATTAAACATTTTTAAATGAATTATATACAGACATTATTTAGTTTAAATGTTCTTTCCACCTAATAGTTTTGGTTTTTTTTTCTCACAAGATAACTTAATTTTAGAGCAGAAAATGACTCTATCAGTGCACAACCAAGGGGGTCCCAGATTCTCAAAACCATTCTGCGGTGCACAGTCTAAAAGTGATAGGACCATCCATTCTCATAAAGGCAAAGGAGGCAGACTCTTACTTTGAAAGATATTTAATACACCTAGTATACACAAAGAGAGAAAAAAAGGATATTCATAATAATTTACTAACAAAACCCCAAATTACCCATCCACTCATGGGTAAATGTGTAGCCAAACAGGCTTGACCTAAAGCTTAGATTCAAAAGCTTGCCGAAAGTCTAAGATAACTTCTGGCTATAAAATATAAAATATAACACATAAATATAACACATAATCCAGAAGTCAGGATGATGACATTTTCTCTACCAAATAGGGCCTTTCCATGTGTCTCCTCCAAGTGATGTCAGTTTGGAGAAATGTTGGTTTCAGACAATGGCATCTTTTGGTGACCTCTATTTGGTTACACCTAAATACCCCCTTCAGTGGCATGCTGTGAATTTCCCTATGCAGCAGAAATGAGTTATCTACAAAAGAGCAAGGTATTTTTTTTAATTGAAAAAGGAAAGGGAAGGATAGGATGCTTCCACAGACACAAATGGACAGAGTTACCTCTGAAAGCGACAAATTATTAAGAGATGCATGAGTAGTCTCAAACCAGCTGTCTCAGGAGGAGAGATGCATCTTGCTAGTTGCAGAAATTGCACTGAAACAGTGTTCTTCTTTTGAGGAAGGGTTCATTGCCTTCTGGAATTGTTATCTTTTGTTAAATTAGTTACTTCTAAATGTGACTAGGTTGATTTGGAAGAAACAGGTGATTCTCCATTTCCATATCCCCACCTCTACTCTGGACATCCTTATACTTTCTCTTCTGTGTTGATGTTAATCTGTTCTGTGTTAATCGGTTCTGTATTGATGTTAATCGTCTTTACTCCCACCTGCAGTTTCTGGTCTTATGATGCCTCCACAGATTTCCTACTCTAAGCCTCCATCACAAGTGTTCCTACCTCTCTTTCTTCTATGTCTCCCTTCCAAACCCCCTTCCCAGCAGTACCAGGATCCATGTCTGGTTGCAGAAGTAATAAGACTACCCTGATTCTCTTCCATGTTATATAGGTCCACCTGGCCAGTCACCTATGCTCCTTGAGCCCTAATTCCAGTTCATGGGCTACTGAGATTTGTAGTGTAAGGTAGCTACGCTTACAAATCAGTGGGGAGAGGAGTGAGCAGTGAGGGGGGGCAAGGTAAATAGCTCTCCCCTCATGGGGAGGGGGTGGATTTGTAAAAAAAAATTGATTAAACAATACATATTAGTTTGTTTCCTTTCTTCTTGGGTTTAAAATAGATACAATATGTATGCCTATCTATGTAACTTGTTTTCTTCCCATAAATTTTTTTTTAATTATTTAAAAATATATATCTAACTAGGATATTGGAGACCATCCCCATTTGTTACTTCTATTATTGTATCCAAATTTCAAGTGGGTCTTAAAGTTTTAAAATTTGTAATATTTGTCATATTGATATCTTGTATCCTAATTTGCATAATGATATCCTGTTGTATCCTAGTTTTCTTTTATTTATTCATTCTAAGCCTAAAATAAATTCTATAGTTTAAAATAAAAAATAAAGTAGATACAATATAAAAACATTTTTCCTTCCAGTCTTTTGCTAATATATTCTCATAGTCTGACCCTAATATTACTAAGGTCAAGTAAATAATGTCTCAAAATCTACATGAATGCATTATATTTTGCAACTAGACAAGCGAATTTGCAAAACTCCAGTAGGAACAAGGTTTATTTGTTAAAGAATATTTAATTTGAAATTTTATTCTTTATCCTTTAGTGTGAAATTGAATTTCTCAGATTTGTATATCTGTATTTTATTTGTTATGTTTCGTAAGAGATACTCTTTATTCTTATAACACATGATCTGATGGTAAATCAGAATGAGTTAAATATGATTATGAGATTGACATCAATTAACTACTCTTTCAGGACACCAAAGTTTCTTAGACATCAAATTTCCACAAATACAAAACTTGAAGTATACATTTTTCATGATCCTCCAGGTCAGTGTTTCATAATTTGTATATGTATGAATATACATATTTTAATGAAAAACCAGAAACAAGGCAAAAATCTTATCTGCGATCTCAGTTTTAAACCATTTTTATTACATTACTTTAAACTATGTAAACATAAAGCCGGGTATAGCTAGATACCTTAGGCTTATACCTCTTACAAAACATAATTACAAATGAAATACAAACAAATATACAAATCTGAGAAATTCAATTTCACAATATTGGTTTTTAATGTAACAGGAGATGTTCTGTTGAAATAAAGTATCTATTCACCAGGTGAATATGGTATCATCTTGCTATAAACAGATTACTTTTCCTTTATAATTGTATTATCTTTATTGCAGTAACATTGCTTTAGAACACTGCATATGACTTAGTATTATAGGTTCACACCTCTTAACCTACCAGCAAATCACCCATAATCCTCCAACATAAAGCTTATGTACTCACCTCCCTCTCTCGTATAGTCAGATTTATAGGCTTTTCATAGCTGTAGTTTTGTTCATTTGTTTGTTTCACCATATTCTACTTATCAGTAAAATCATCCAGTACTTGTATTTCTCCTTTTCACTTTTTTTGCTTAGCAGAATCCTCTCCAGTTCCATCTATGTTGTCACAAATAACAACATTTCATTTTTTTTTAATAGCAGAGCAGTACTCCATGTGTATTTATACCTCATCTTAATTCTCTCACCCTGTCCTTGGATACCTAGGTTGTTTCTGTAACTTGGTTATTTAAACAGTGCTGCTAAGGAAATGTAGAAATACATTTATCTCTTTGAGTTAGTGTTTTTGAGTTCTTTGGATACATACCTAGAAGCCGATTTGGTAGATCATATGGTAGACCTATTTTTAATATTTTGAAAAGTCACCATATTATTTTCTACAGGAGCAGGGCATCAAAAGTGAAAGAAGTTCCTCATTATCAACACTTGCTGATCTGGTCCATTTTTATGTTTATGAGATGCTGTCTCATTGTGGTTTTGATTTGCAGTTCCTTGCCAATAAGCAGTGATGAACACTTTTTTCATGTGCCTTTTGACCATCTTTGTGTCTTTTTTATACTTCTGTTTTATATACTTCTGTTTTATACACTTCTCCCAATTTTTTGTTTTTTTTTCTTTTTGTTGATTTGTATGGGTTCTTTGGACATTAATCTTTTGCTGAATACCTTTCTTGTGCAAATATGTTTGTTTTAATGATAACTTCTTTCTCTGTGTAGACTTTTTTATAGTTGAATGTAGTCTCATTTTTTTTTTTTTTTTTTTGCTTTTGCATCCCTGATCATGGAGTTCAGTCCCCAGAGACATCAAAGTCATATGTTGTGTTTTTTTCTCATGTCCATTTGCTGCTTTAAATTAATTTTTAAAAAATCTATAGAGAGTTGAACACCTTTACTTTTTCTACAATCATACTTTGGTTTTATCTAATTTCATTTTAATTTTTTGGCTTTTGTTAACTTGCTTACATACTGAGATCCTTTTAGTTTCTGAGTTAGTGGGGAGGTAGAGAAAACTCCAGAAGTCCAGCCACTGCTAGTGAATGCGGGGGTGGAAGGGTAAGCACTGCTGAATGAATGTAGCATCACTGATATCTGTTGTGCACTGGAGGTCCAGATATGAGACTCTGCAGTCTCTGTGCTATTGTGTGCTTCACAAGGTCATTACCAGGCCCTAGGATTGGGGGGTTGTAGGAGTGAAGTCCAGAAGTCAAAGTATTGTATGATAACTTCATCTGGTTCCCATTCTGTGTGAAACACCCCAGCTCCTCTCTACATATTTTTCCTCACTTAAGTGTGTGTGCACCTCTACACTTCTTAATTGTCTCCTCCTGAATCCTCTTTCTGAGCCTACAACCTTACCATCTGTGTCTCCCACCCTGAACCTATAGCCTCCAGGCATTTCTCTCCATCATTTCCTGTTAAATGAAGCATAGCTCCCCTCTGTGTATCATCTGTGCTGTATTGATTTCCCACACCCAACAGTTTTTCAGTTTTGTTCATGCTACTGGGCTATCTTGATTGTATCCCTCTGCTTAAATGTTAGCTGATCCTCTCAGGAGTGTAGTCATCTCCTCCTCTGATACCATCTTATCAGTTTTTTCAAGGGTTATTTAACTATTCATAACTTCCACAACAAGTTCACTGTTATTGAATAATTTCACTGAATTTAGGAATGTTCTAGTCACCAGCTTCCACAATTCCCATCTCTAGATCTGGTCCTAACTCTATGCCTCCCTCTTTTCAGTTATGTTTTGACTTTCCATGTGGCACAGGGAGTGAAAGGCAGGATTAAGGATGCCAGCAGGCAGCTATAACACCACAACCTGTCGTTGAAACAAAGTGGTGCTACAAACAAAGTGGTGCTACACATAGAATAATAACATTTTCCAAAATTTTGCTTATAGAAACTCTCCTTATAGAGTGTCATCACTAATCTTTTATGTCTCTGTTCTTATTGTCTCTTATGTCCCTTCTATATCTGTACATGGTGCCAAAATAATAGCATTTATAAATAAGACCTCTGGATTCATTAGCAGTTCTGGATTATGAAATAGTCATCTAGAAAACCCCTCAGATCACTTGGATTATTTTTAGTTCTTAACTTGGATATTTTAGTATAGGAAATCAAAATACATACACAAAAAAATACTATTACTGGATATTTTTTTAAAGGGAAAATACAATGTTGTCATACAAATTAAAAAAAAAACTATGCAAGGTTTTAACTCAGCTATTAATGAGGAAATTAATAGAATATTATTGTTTCAATAGAGAATTCAAAGTATTATCTAGACAGTTAGGTCAGGATTGTTGGAATAAATGTACAAATAAGTGTAAAAATAACATCCTCTGCAGTTTGGATGGGAAGAGAAATCAGTTTTCCTCTACTAGAAGGAATTTGCTTTTCTTTGAATAACTATTATTTTAAATGTTTATCAATTGTCTATAATTTATAACTTTGTAGATGAGTTCAAATTTCCCTATACAGAATCAGATAATTCAGAAGGGTATGATAGATAATGCCTCTTTTTCACTGAAGACACCAGTTTTATTTTGTTCCCTTTGGAAATCTTTCACTATTTGTTCATTCAGTGTATTTAAGTGGAATATCTAAATCCCATAGAACCTATTCATGGATCTTTATGTAAACCTTGTTAATTTCAAATGAAATATTTCTGGTGAGAACTGACCTCTGATCTAATTGGTTGAATTGGGGGACTTCTAAGGAGAGACTAACAGTGGTAACTAATTTCAGTTATTTATGCATATTTCATTTAATATCAACAGTCCTATTGGTATATGAATTTTATGGGTGAGAGAATTCTTCCTGAACTAGCCACATAGAAAATATTTTTAAACATTGTTGAATGAAAAACAGGGCAAGTAAAATGTTTCTATTTAGTGAAATTTGCAACTAATAATCTGAACCACTTCTTAAACACTGGTTTAGATGACATATCCCAAAGTGAGATATTCAGCTAATATTTATGAAGCACATTCAGCTTTATCTGGGAAATTGTGTCCTGTATTTTTCCATAACCCAATGTACACATTGTCAGAGTGCTTACTTGTTAAATGAAAGAAAATAATCTCTTCATATGCTTGTGTCTACTTCACTGGGCACACTTGGGATTGCTTTAGAGAAAGGGCTTTTGCTTTATTCATGTGCCCACAATGCCTACCACATACTTTATGCTTTTAAACTTAGTTAAACTATGTATATGCCTTAAGTTCCTAAAAGTGAAACTCTGGAACAATTCAGTCCTAAGACAATAGTTTCAAAGATTGTATTTCCTCTTTAAAAATGTTTTACTGTAGTTAAATATGTTTTAGTGTTTAATGTATTCTTTAAGTTTGGAACTGTTTAGAATCTGCTTTAAGGACACATGGGAAGGCTTGTCTTATCAGTTACAAATGTGCAGGTTGAATGTCATAATGAGACATCTCTGAGAGTTAATGGGAAGGTATTTGGCAACCATCCCAATCTGGGTAGGTCTATCAATGGCTCTGGCAGCTCTTAAAGAAGAATGTTGGAGCCCTTGGGATTATATTTATAGAATTTTTAATAGTGAACAGGGTGGGGAACACGCAGCAAGGAAAACTGCCACTGGAGTTTCTCTCTAGAGTTCTATTTGCCCTTGCTTTCTCAGGCTCTCCTCCCCATGCTCTCCTCTCTGTGCTCTATTCCTAGGCCCAGGTGAGCCCAGTCATACCTGTGCACACCCATTGGACTAGGTACATACAATCATGTGGAGGGCATGATATCACAAGTGCTGGTCATGGAAGCTAATGTGGTAGAAGGGTAAAAACCCTGATAATTTATTACTCTACAAAAGGAAAACTGACAACGCAAACACCATAAATATCAACTAGAATTTTGCACCACATCTATGTACCGAATGGATGGAGACTTAGAAATTTTTATATGCTAGTAGATACAAAAGTCTTCAAACTTCATAAACTCAATACTGTATTTTTCCTTAAAGTATTTCTTAAAACACCAGTGAATATCAGTGGGTGATATTCAAAAAAATGCAAATACAGATAGGTGGAAATTCACATTAGATTAAAACTAGTGTAGGAATCCAAACTCTCTAAAATAGACCTGGGAGAGTAAAAATTTGAAGAAGTGGAAGTAAAACTTACATTATGATAGAAAAGTGTTCCCTTGTATTCACTATTGTAATTATCAACTATTTGATTATAAAGCCAAATTAAGACTGAGTATTTTAAAAAATATAGTACTTAGTCAAAATGTATGCCATTTGTTATATATTTGTAGGGTAAATGACTTTCTCAGTGTTTTGCCCTTCTGCCATTAGCCCCTATGACCAGCACTGGTGATATTGTGCTCTCCCCATGATTGTACTGGCCTGGTCCATTGTGTGTAGACATGTGTGAGTAAGCTTACCTGGACCTGGAGGCAGATATAGACCCTGGGGTGAGGGAGCAGAAGACATAGAAAGCAAAGATGAATGAATATGAAAGAATACCAGAAACCATATGAAGAATCCCGGGGCACTGAGGAGATTACCTGCCTCACTGCCCTCATAAAACTCCCTCAATCCCCCATCCCTGGGCTATGGTCCTGGCCTGCCCTGACTGGTGTGTCTGTGTAACTGCTAGGACCAATAAAGAACCTTACACCAGTAAGAATGGCCCACATTCAAAGAACGGGCAACAAGTGTTGGCGAGGATGTGGAGGGAAAGGAACACTCTTACACTGCTGATGGGAATGTAAACTGGTCCAGCCACTATGGAAAGCTGTGTAGAGGACCTCAAATTAATGATAATGGAACTACCATTTGACCCAGCAATTGCTCTCTTGGGAGTATACCCAAAAGAGACCTCAATGTGGGTACAAAGGGACATCTGTGCTCGGATGTTTACTGCAGCACTATTTATAATTGCAAGAATTTAGAAGCAATCTAAATGCCCCAAAACAGATGACTCGATGAAAAAAATGTGGTATGTATACCTGATGGGATATTACTCATCAATTAAAAATGACAAATTTGATGATTTTATGACAACATGGTTGTACTTAGAAGAAATCATATTAGCAGAAACAAGTCAAAAAGAAAAGACTGAAACCAAATGGTTTCACTAATATGTGGGATATAGGGAAAAAAATTTAAAAAGCCATGAGGAAAAGTCAAAACAAGCTAAGCACCAAACTGAAGAAGCACACAACTTCGGACAGGCGGGAAAGGGAGGAAATGGTGGGAAGGATTGGGGGGGGGGGGGCGTAAATCCCTGGGATTACAATGATGCGAAATTTATATATAAATATTTTTTTAAAAAAAGAACCTTTGCAGATTGGTGTGCCTGATACCTGTGCACTACATTTTGTGAGGATTGGTTCCCTTATAATACTACTTATCCCAAATATTACTTATCCCAAATAAGTAATATTATCCTTCATAAACAGGAACCATAATTCATAATTGACATTAGGGGATTTGCCTTTAATTTATCACTTATACTAAGAAAATAATTGCCTCTACAGTTTGAAGTAGAATCTCAAAGTGTTTACTGTGGATTTCTGGAATGACTGTCATGTTTGAGAGTTCTCTAGAGTCCCTGTCATTGTATAGTTCACTGGTCATTTTCCTGCCAGTGTGTTACAGAGACATCTCCATTTTATGGAGATGTATCACATTCCCTGCCCCCCTTCATATGCAGTTGCCTTGGAATAACTACTGGGAATTAGGAATAGTGCTGAACAGCCAAGTGAAGCTGTGTAACACAGACAGCAAGTGAGCTGGAGGCCAGGTGAATGTGGAGGGTGGTGGTGGACAGAAAAGGAGAAGTCCTGTAATTCTATTGCCTCACCTACACTCTGGTACTGTTGGGAAGGTGACTTTGGAGGACAGACATAAAGAAACTCTTGAAAGTGCAGGTGGATCAGTTAAGTGGGAATAATGACAATGGCAACTGTTAGCTAGATATGTTATCCTTTTGTCCCACCTTTTTGGACCTGCTTCAGAACCCCTTTCCAGTGGTTCCCGGACAAAAGGTTTGTGGTGAGATTTTGGACCTTGGTGGCTCTACTTCAGGCTGACCTTTTTAGCTGGGCATTTTGATGGGTAATTTGGGGTGTTTTATTGGTAAACTTATTGAAAATATTCTCTATAGGGCTTCCAGTATTATATTGTACCTTATAAAATAATGTGGAAACTACACCTTAGGGTAAAAATTCAATAATCTCTAAAAATTAGTGGTATTCAGAAATAAATATATTTAATGAATACTGTAAGAATATTCTCTTTCCTCTCTTTGAAAACCATTTCTATTAAAGATCTTTCTTAGGAATCTGCTTTGCATGTGTATGCATGCATGGACAGATGCCATTAGAACCTGCAAGTTTGGGTGGTCCCATAATGACCCTCAGTCATACAATGCTGGGTAAATGCTATGGTCAGACTTTTTTTCTTCTTCTGGTTGCTGGCTTCTACAGCCAACAGCTTCAGTCTGTGCAAAAAGGGCTTGATAATAGACGCCTGGGTAATAGACACCAGAGAGCAGGAGTCATATTTGTAAATATGGATACCTGTACCTGTCTGCAGGTGGGAAGGGATAAAAGGGTGGGGTCAGACTGAGACAAGAAGAGAACTCAGAGAAATGCTGAGAGAGAAAGCTGGTCTGTTCCCTGATTCAGTGGTAAAGGCTGTAAAAATCTACCAAAGTCTCCAAAACTCTCTTTTCGTTTACAAAAACTGGCAATGAACATATCTGACCTGCGATGAGTGCAAAACACATGCTAATAAATGTAATGAATCCCACACCCTAAGTTGTCTGCTCAGAAACAGGAAAGGCAGTGGAGATGAAAGAAGTACCATTGTGGATGTTTAGTTGATTAAATGTAAAACATTCATTATACCTTAAGGCCTTGGTTTATAATAAGCTGCTTGGTTCTAAGCTAAATTTTTAACTACTCGCTATTTCTAGTGTGTTTATCTTAGAGCTATCTTTTAAAAACAATGTTGGTTTTGTTTTAGACAGTTTCACAAAAGAAACAATAGGAGTATCTCCCTGAAAAAGCCTAGAAATTCAGTAATTTCATTATGAGGTTTTTTTCATTTGATTTTTTTGTTTGTTTGTTTCCACCCATTAGTTATATTCCTTCCTAATTTTAACCTTAGAAATGGTTCCTCCCCTTTGGAAAATAATTTTAGACAAGTTAGTTGCAAAATCTAAAAGGGAACATGATTTTTTAATGCCAGGTAGGCTAAGGAAAATTTTCATAAGCTTTACCAGTTGGATTGCCTACAGAAAGACTTCATTTAAAAAAGCATGTTTTTTCAGTGGGCTGAAGAAGGTGTATTTACCTGAAAGCATTTTATATTGGAATGTTAGTCTGTTCGTGGTTATACTTTGTTTGTATATCAACTACTGCACCTGTCACAAGCTTGGATTTGTTGTGAGGAGGCAGCATGTTTGGTGTTGGAAGCGCCTATGCAAATCCCTCATTGGCAGTGGAGTCACCAAAAGTAGATGCACCTGTCTTCCCAGCTGGCATTTGCTCATGAGAAAGAGGGTCATTTAGCACCATGTCATCCTTGTGGACAGCTGGATGAATAAGATGCCGTAGGGTGAAGAAGCACTAAATTGTGTTCTTTTTTAGACACAGAGACCCAATGTTCAAATGAAGTTTGACATGAGCAGTAGTTTCTTGATGCTGCTATTGAACAGATTTAGAAAATATATAGATTTGTTTCAATATTAAAAATAGAAACATTATTTGGTGTGCT